>LPNX010732780.1:235147-352143 GCA_001517045.1 Pseudotsuga menziesii | reverse complement strand
AGACAAAGGTTACATTCCTCCTTCCTCCCATCATCCTTTTCGGAGAAGAAGGAGAAGTCTACATGCCAGGCCCCAGAATACCTGTGCACAGCACACCATACATGCTGCTTCACTACCTCACAGAGATGAATATTGCAGCAACATATTTTCAAGTTTTCAAACTTGAGACCTGATTCTACCTGCTTAGATAGAAGGAGGGATTTTTTCCCATGTGGTTTTTTCCCTAGTTACTTGTATTAAACAGTTACTTTATTTTACTTGATGTAATGGGTGACCTATGGTCTTAGTTACCAAGGCCCACAGTTTGTCCAAGTTAGCATTCAGGGGGAGTGTTAGGATTAATAATCCTCCCTTGTCCAAATTTGGTCATATGTCTAAATTAGGAGTCATGTCTAAATCGGGAGTCAATCCAGTCTATTTATAGTCATTAGCACCATTGGTTAAACTTGACCTAATTGGGGCGCATGTTTCAGTTACCAAAGTGTGGTGAACACTAATTGAGGCTCACTGCCACTTATTGCAACTAATTGCATAAGTTTAGGAGTCTCCTAGATCAATCCCTACAATTTAGGAAGCAACTGGGAGTGCCGAAACCAACCAAGGTTAGTTCACTTCAGTTAATGACTAGTCAAGCCAAGTTAGGAGTCAGTTACTTTCAGTTCTAGCTCTCTACATTCAGTTAAATAATGGTTTAATTAATTGCACATATGTGGGGCGAATTTCTCACCTACCACAGTCAGTTAACCATTATTTAATACTAAACGTAACACTTGGTTATGTTTTAGAACTCCGGTTATGATTTAGACAAGGACAGTTAACTACTGGGTCCTCCAATAGTGATTTAGACAATGTCTTGGTTACCTACAGTCAAGTAGATTCATCGATTCGAACTTCCTCATGTGGATTCAAATTGCTTGTGGCTATTAAATCCATTTTAAATTATTGGAGCTATCATCTGGATTACTTTTTTGATTAATGAAAGCATTCACAGCTGCAAGCCTTTTGCATTGTTTCATTCTTCAATGGCTAAGTAAATTGTGAGATCTTCTTTGCGAGTTGTGTGTTTGTCTACAGATCTATATGCTCAAATTTACAGCAGTGGGAGGGTGATCAGATCGATGAGAATGGCGTAAAAGTGGTTCGGGAGGAGGACCAGCAGTTGGTGGCTGAGAAGAAATTGTATTGGGTGGTGAGAGTGGTTGGAATGGTGGGGAAAGATCCGGTTGGTGATAGGTGTCGGAAACAGAAAGAGGAAGGATAGGGACTGAAGTTGTGGAAGTGGATGGAATGGACTCATAGGGAAACATGGTTTCATGAAAAACAACATCACGGCTAGTCAACATTTGATGGGTTGTAAAGTCATAGAGTTTGTAAGATTTCTGGCCTACTGGATATCCAAGAAAAACACGTCTCGTACAAGGGGCGAATTTATGGGGAATGTGTATAGCAGTAGCATAGGAAAGAAACTCAAAGACTTGAAGATGAGAATAAGAAGGGAGTTTTCTAAAAATTCTTTCAAAATCGGTTTGGTGAGAAAGAAGTGGTGTGGGAAAACAGTTGATTATATGAATGACAGTGGAAACAAATTCTGCCCAAAAACGTAAAGGAAGGTGGGCTTGAAAATGAAATGCTTGAGCGGATTCAAGAATTAGGTGGTTCTTGCACTCTACAACCCCATTTTGTTGAGGGGTGTAGACACAAGAATTTTGATAATTGGTCCTTTTTTATATAAAAAAATATCGCATAGAAAAGAATTATCCACCATTATCAACCCGAATGTTAGCTATAGAAATATGGAATTGTGTTTGGAAAAATGAGAAGAATTTGACAAGTAAATGTTGTGTCTCACTTTTGTGATGCATAAAAAAAACCCAAGTGAATCTATAATAATCATCCACAATAGTCAAAAAATATTTTGCACCAAAAAAGGAGGAAATTTTATAGGGGCCCCAAATGTCACAATGAATTAATTCAAAAGGCATAACAGATGAAATTGAACTAATAGGAAATGGAAGTCGACTCTGTTTTGAAAGAGCACAAACATCACAAGAATTATTACAATGGGAAGAGAAATTCAGAAAATGTTTTTCCATAAAATATAATCTAGAGGAAGATAAATTCCCCAAACGACAATGCTACAAAGTGGTGGAGGAGGCGACTTGAGAACTAGGTAAATGTCAAGAAGTGGTTGTTGTAGATGGAGGTTGACGTTTTGACTTCTCTGAAGCTAATGCAACCAAGTAATAAATTCCATCTTGTTGTTTACCCAAACCAATCATATTTTTCATCCTCAAGTCCTGCATAATACACCAATAAGAGAAGAAGGTTACTGAAAAGCGAAGGTCTCTGGTAATTCGACTCACATTAATTAAATCCACCTTAAAATATGGCACACCAAGCACATTTTTTAAAGTAATAGTTCAACTCAAAGGTAAATTCCCAATGGATGTAATGGGAGCCTATTCTCCACTTGGCATAGCAACTAGAAGCAACAGACTGTTCTTACGTATGCTGAGAAGTGAAGTTTGAGATGAAGTAATGTGGTCTATTGCACCACTATCAATAACTAATTGACGGAGGCGCAACAGTGCTTGTGACAAAGCTAAATAAGTGTTGAAGTTGAAAACCTCGGTCCTTGAGAATGAAGAGGGATTGTATCATCCTAGGACATCTGTCCAAAAGTGATCCGATGACCTCAGTCCTTGAGAATGAAGAGGGACTGTATTGTTTTGGGACATCTGTCCAAAATAGATCCAGTGACTTCGGTCTTCATGAATGTGGTGGGATTGCATCATCCTTGAACTTCGGTTCAAAATGTATCCAAAGGTCTCGGCCCCCATGAAAGTGGTGGATTGCTTCATCCCTGAACCTCGGTTCAAAATGTATCCAGAGGTCTCGGCCCCTATGAAAGTGGCAGGATTGCATCATCCCTAAACCTCGGTTCAAAATGTATCTGGAGGTCTCGGTCCCCGTGAAAGTGGTGGATTGCATCATCCTTGAACCTTGGTTCAAAATTTATCCAGAGATATCAATCCCCATGAATGTGGTAGGATTGTATCATCCTTGAAATTCGGTTCAGAACGGATCCAGTGACTTCGGTACTCGAGAACATGTGTTGATCCCATAATTCCTAGAGGAATGATTGTCTGAGTTCCACATCTGTGTTGATTCCATAATTTCGAAAGGAATTATCGTTAGTAACTCCGTAAAGACCTAAATCTCATAATTCTGAAAGGAAGGATCATTGAATTGATCCCATAATTCCAATAGGAAGGATTGTCTGAGTTCCACAGATGTGTTGATCCCGTAATTCCAATAGGAAGGATTGTTTGAGTTCCACATCTGTGCTGATCCCATAATTCCGAAAGGAAGGATTTTTAGTAACTCTGTAAAGACCTAAATCCCATAATTTTGAAAGGAAGGATCGTTGAATTGATCCCGTAATTCCAATAGGAAGGATTATCTGAGTTCCACAGATGTGTTGATACCGTAATTCCAATAGGAAGGATTGTCTAAGTTCCACAAATGTGTTGATCCTGTAATTCCAAAAGGAAGGAACATTAGTAACTCTGTAAAGACCTAAATCATGTAATTCCGAAAGGAAGGATTGTTAGTAACTCCGTAAAGACCTAAATCCTATAATTCCGAAAGGAAGGATCATTGGTAACTCTGTAAATACCTAAATCCCGTAATTCCAAAAGGAAGGATCATGTTGATGTTTTGATGATGTTGATGTTTTATGATGATGATGATGTTTCTGATCGAAAGATCAAATGTTGCTGATGATGATGATGTTCTCTGATCGAAAGATCAGAAGTTGGCTGATGATGTTCTCTGATCGAAAGATTAGAATATGATGATGATGATGTTTTCTAATCGGAAGATCAGAAGTTGCTTATGATTATGATGTTGCTGATGATGATGATGTTTCTGATCGAAAGATCAGAATGTGATGATGATGAGATCTTGATGATGATGATGCCGTATTATCAAAGTATGATGATGATGACGTACCAATCGAAAGATCAGAATATGATGATGAGTTGATGTTAGAGTATGATGATTTTTGGTTGATGATGGTTCTAATTGAAAGATCAAAGGCTGATGATAATGATGAGTCTGATTGAAATATCAGAGTATGATGATGACATTGTTACTGATTGAAAGGCCAAAGTACTGAAGAAGATGTTGCTGATATAAAGGTCAAAGTGTTGAAGATGATGTTGCTGATCAAAAGGTCAAAGTGTTGAATATGATGTTGCTGATCGAAAGGTGAAAGTGCTGAAGATGTTGCTGCTGATTGAAGAGTCAAGATGTTGCTAACCGAAGTGGTCAAAGTACTGATGATGCTGAAGAATAAAGATTGAAGATGAAGGCTACATGATGTTGAAAACCTTCCAATGATTTATAGATGTGTTACCCTGATGATGTTGATGATGTCCTCTCCTACTATTGTTGTTGTTTTTGTAGAATACCCTTCTCGTTAAGGGGGAGTGTTGAAATATTGTAACTTCGAAGAATATTATATATGTATATTTTGTGGTCCTCGATGGTCCTACCAAGAGAACCACTTGTATTATCTTGTACCCCGATGCTTCTAATCAGAAGAACTAATAAGATTCATGAGGTTGTCCCCTCTAAGTGTAAAGGTGGGTCATTAGCACCCCAGTGTGGTTACTTGAGCCTACATGTGTAACTCGAGCCTACATGATTAAATCGAGCCTACATGTCGGATGAGTTAATTGAAGTGAACGGATGAATATAAATAGAGGTGTAGCTCTCCTCATTTGAGACACACACTCTCACTTGTGTAGCACATTAGTGGAGAAGAGAAGTAGCTTGAGAAGGAGGAGGATCAGGCTTTGATATCCTTGTTGGTTTTATCTTTTATCTTTTTTGGCATCTATATTGCGGAAGATTTTGCTGGGTTTTTCCCTTTAGGGTTTTCCTAGGATAAATATTTGTGTTCCTTTTGTATGGTTGTGCTTGTATATATATCAGTGATCCTGTTTATTAGATTTTGTTATGAAAATGAAATGAAGTACTGATGTCTTAGCTAAGCATATGAAAAGTTAACAAGACGCAGTAGTAGCATTAGCTTTAGGATTGGAAGGTTGTGCTGTCTCTTTGCCCTGTATGATAGACAGGATTTGTTGGATTTGCAAATCAGAGAGCCCTTGTGTCACCAACGGCACATCCGAAATTACTGGACCCTCCTTGACATTGTTGGCTGAATATTGATGGCTATGGTTGCGCTTAAAAGTGGAGCTTCCTTTATTGGATTTGTTGGATGCATGTTTGGGATGTTCTGGCGAATACCCATTCAGTTTCCAGCATGTTTCTCGCACATGATGGTCATAGTCACAATAAGAGCAATGCAAAGGTTTTCAAGTAGATGAGTTGGAAGGAGTAGAGGAGGAACCTTGTCCATGTCGAAAAGCTAGAGCCACTAGTTCATCCCTTCGGACAGCCATGGCTGAGTTTTCTGTTGTCTCACGTGCAGCGCCTAGAATTTGCTACTTCTCTTCTTGTACAATGGAGGAGTAAGGTTTGGAAACATCTAGCAGTGGATTCATCAACAGAATCTGCCCTCGGATTGCACTATAGGACTCATTAAGTCCCATGAGGAATTGCATCAATCTGAGTCTCTTGTGGTCTTCCCCATAAGAGAAAACAGTGTCCTTATAGGATCCTAGTTCATCCCATAATTTCTTCAATCTTGTGTAATAAGCCGCAACAGCCATTTGATCTTGAGAAAGACAAGTGATGTCCCTCTCAATATGAAAAATGCAAGGGGCATTTCTTTGATAAAAATGATCCCGAAGGTCTTCCCATACCTCCTGGGTTGTGGTCGAAAAAATAACACTATCTGCAAGATCCTGTGTGAGAGAATTGAGAATCTAGGAGAGAATCGTATCGTTGCATTTTCTCCACGCAGCATAGTCGTCTAGTTCGGCTGTGGCAGATGGAATTATGGTTGCTTCGTCCATGAAACCCAACTTAGATTTGGTGTTCAAAGAAAATGTTGTGGCTCTGCAGCATGTCGAATAATTATCCCCATCATGAGGTTTGGAAACAAGCAGCATTCCTGGATGATCGAAATGATGAAGAAAAAAGGGATTGGAATATGGATTGGTAGTAGTGGGCCTGCCTCCATTAGAAGATTGCTCCTTTTCCATGATGATGGAAATGCCCAAAAGAAGACAAAAATAAAGGCAAAGATCTACCAAAGGTAGAGTATCGTTCCCTTCTTTGATACCATGTAAAAGAAGAAAGGAATGTTTGCCTTGAATTGATATTCATTGAATTAGGAGACACAGGTTTATACAAAAATTTCCTACAATCATGTTGAGCTATTCTACAATCACGCTGAGATATCATGCTGAGCTATTATACAATCACGTTGAGATTTCCTACAATCAGCATGTTCAGATATGGCCTTCTCAATATGTCCAGATATTTCCACTGGATATTATGTCATTCTCAACCCTAACTACAAGGGAAAGAGTGTGGAGTCATATTATAATCACGAAAGAAATATGGATAAGGATAGCTTGTCCTACACATTTTGGAATACTTATTTTCATTGATATCCAACCATCTAGGCAGTCCTGTAGCATGCATAAACTCACCAACCCTTGAGAAGTAGAGAGAACCAATGCACCAACATCTTGAATATAGTTACCAACAACCTCAAGGATACCAATGTTTCCATACTTGGAAGCTCTTCCTTGAGCAGCAAGCACAACAATATGGAATGTAAGTAAATGAGAGATAACAGGATCATCGTGGTTCACATTGAAAATAACATGGTGGATTGTGATACCCTAACAAAGTATCCCATGAGTCCATCTCTATCTTCCATACTACGGATCTCTCCTCCCAGAGTTGTAGAGAAGAGAAAAAAAGAAGGTGCGAAAATGAAATCCTGAGGAAGGAAAAGTGATTTATTATA
The DNA here is from genome assembly GCA_001517045.1 of Pseudotsuga menziesii. NCBI lineage: Eukaryota > Viridiplantae > Streptophyta > Pinopsida > Pinales > Pinaceae > Pseudotsuga > Pseudotsuga menziesii. The sequence continues at coordinate 345,188 of LPNX010732780.1, read as the reverse complement.
TCTCCACCTCCCTCGTAGGGCTCATGTATGATTTCCATATGACCCAAATGTTGGGAGGGTTGAGTAATAGGAGGTTGTCTAAGGGAGAAGGAAGGGAGGCAGACTTGTGGGAGAAGAGGGTGATGACCCATGGTGAGAGGAATTGGTTAGGTCGAGTAGTGAGAAGAGCTAGGGATGGCACATTTAGAGAGAGGGTGAGGTTGCGTAGATAGGGGTGGTTTAGGTTTAAAATATTAAAATATTGAAATCTAAAAGACATGCAATTTATACCATAAACATGCTAAAATTTAAATTTAAATTAAATTAATATTAAAAATTTAATTATATTCAAAATTTTAAATCATAATCAAATTTTAAATATTATATATCTAATAATATATATATATATAATAAAATAATTATTTAAATAAATGCGTATTCATAGAAATAGTCAAATTACAAGATCATTTATATTAGGTTAGAAGGGTTAGAGACCAATCTATTTAATTTAATATTAGGTTAAATGAAGTAATATTGGGTTAAATGAAGTAACATAGGAGGATTTTGGTTGTGTTCAAGAAGGGAGTGAGTCAAAGGAAAGGAAAATACACACTAGACATTAAAACATAGCCTAGTGATGGGTTTTGAATCTAGGACCTATGTATGACAAACCATATGCCTTCACCGCTATAGCACTACATCCACTCATGGGTGACTTAATATATTTTGAATATGTCTCAATTGACCCTATGCATTATAGGAACGAACAAGGATGTTGTCTCCTCAATCACAACAAAGAGGCCTAAGAATGAATCTAATATTCCCATGTATCAAATCCAATTTATATCTCAAATCAGGAATCTAACCAAGAAAAGAAGCCAACTTGGACAAAAGAAGGGCCAAAATTCCTAAATATACTCAATATTGTAAGGTGATAAGGATAATGATCAACATCAATCCCTATCCAGGTATAATGATTTCCTTAACATGAAGGTATGATTACAACTAAGAATAGATTTCAAAATGCATAAAATTTGGTGAAGAGATACGAAACACTTTCTATCGGCTAAGGTCGAAATTTCATGTGTCAACTTGTGGGAAGTTATGTTATTACTAGGGTGATTATATAGGAAGCACCAATGACTAAATGATAAACTTAAAATAGTAATTTCATTAAGCAAAATTTCTTTCCTACAAGATATAATGGTAGTAACTTGTTTAATTAATAAAATAATTGTTTCCACTGTCCTATAAGTGGGTGACCTTTTGGGTAAATCTAAATACCAACATAAAGAGATTCATATACGAATATCAAAATTCACTTAAGGGATATCTTCGATATAAAAAACATATTGGTTGTTAATTAATATTAGTTGCAATTATGAATGAAAAAATGGGGCATGTTAACCCCAGTGTTAAACTCTTAAGGGGGATTAGTGAGAGGAAAATCCTAGAGAGATAGACGTATATAAAGGTATAGGATATCGCCATGGTTGGTATCATTTAGATGTAATGTATAATGTCAATATTGCAAGGTATAAATTCGACAAAGAAGACATCAAAAACTAATAAGAATAATAAAAATAAGAATAAGAATAATAAGAGTGAGAGTTGCATAGTAACAATTATATATTGTATTGATGGATCCCGTAGGAAGTTTAGCCTTAAACATTTTTTCCATGTTGTATTACTCTTGTTGGTAGACGCAATTAATCAATTATTATGAAAATCATAATAGGATTGAATGGAAATGAGGATAAAAGCTAGTGAACTATTCATACTATAGTTGATAACATGTAATATGTATAAATTGATGACGATTGGAGTGGTTGTTGTAAGTATAATAGATACCAAAATGAATGATGGAGAAAGGGTATGATTATGTATAGATGATCCCATGGGGTTATCATTGTTAAGATATCGTTAATATAATAGGTTTTATACGATTAAATGGAACTTCTTTATTCGAGTACTAACACCCAATACATTTGTACACAAAAGAACAATGTGGATTTGAAGTTTCCCAAACACTATAGATGAAGAGAATCCTTAATGCACACTCCTTTCTTCAATATAACCCGTGTTCACAAAGAGGCTTGTCTTGCATTCACAACTTTGCTTCTAAAAAGTTGCAATTCATTCATGGGTATGCTCATATGAAACCTGTGAGCCAACTCCAAAATGTTGCATTCACGAGTTTCCTTCATAAGAGTCACAAATCATTCACTAGTCTCCTATATATGCACCCGCAAATACCTTAAGAAAAAAATTTAAAAAAATAAATAATGATTCAAGTTAAGGGAAGTTGGGCTTGAAATAATAACTTCCCCAACTCTTATAACCATCCTATACCTTGTAAATCCTCCTAAAAGACAAGTATAAATAAGATGAAAAAAATTGTATTAGTTTTGTGCTCTTAAGCGAGCCTTAGCATCGGCCCCTGTGCTTAGTCCACCCAGCTATAGCCATGAATTTTTTATTTATGTGGCCACGTCCATGGAGACAATTGGTATGGTTTTGGTTCAGGCGGATGAGGAGCTCCATGAGCATGTCATATATTGTTTGAGCCAGAACCTTATAGATGTGGAACTTTTTTATTCCCATGTGGAGAAACTTGCCTTAGCTATCATTCATGTGGTTCAGAGATTGAGACACTACATTCTCCTTCGCCAGACCTTGGTGGTAGCTCATGTCAATCCATTTCAGTTTGTCCTTACTAGGAGGATGATTGGGGGAAAGTATAATAAGTGGATTTTTATTTTGCAAGAATTCGATCTCAAGTTTGTTTTAGTGAAATCAAAGAAATCATTGATTTTTGCGGAGCTCATTTCTGATTTTCCAAGTGAGGAGGAGGAGGACGTTTATGAGGATATGTTTGTCGATGAGCATATTTTCCTTATCTGAACTTTGGATCCATGGTATGGGGATATCATCATATATTTAAAAACGTTGAAGGTCCCTACTCACCTTTCACGGGATGAGCGATGCCGATTATGTCACATATCTAAGAACTACCCTATAGTGGATAACACTTTGTACCACCATGGGGTAGATTCCATTTTATGTCATTTTTTAACCCATGAAGAGGCTAAGGTTGTGCTGAATGATTTCCATGGAGGGGCATGTGGTGGTCATTTATATGGGATTTCTATAGCCCAAAAAATCTTGAGAGTCGGATATGTTTGGCCATCGATCTTCAAAGATTGTGTCAATGCATTCAAGAAGTGTCACCCTTGCTAGGTGTTTGCATGCAATATGTGCTCACATCCTGCCCTGTTACATCTGATTATCACCACTGTTCCCTTCACCAAGTGGGGGCTTGACTTCATGGATTGCAACCTAGCTTTGGCTGGGGGGCATCATCATATTATAGTCGTTGTTGATTATTTCACGAAATGGGATGAGGCTATGCCCATGATTAAATCCGACAGTGAGATAGCCGCACATTTCATATTCAACCAAATTATTACTCGGTTTGTAATTTTGAAAGAGCTTTTCACTGACCATGGTAGGAAATTTCAGAATTGAATGATGGAAGAGTTGGCCTTGAAGTTAGGGTATAAGTAGGAGCACTCCTCTTCTTATTACCCTCAGGCGAATGGATAGGTTGAAGCAATGAAAAAATCACTTAAGTCCATTCTCCAATGAACCATCATACAAAGTAAAACGAATTAGCATATCATGTTATATCTGGCCTTGTGGGCCTATAGGACCGCGGTTAAGACTGCCACCGGTTTTTCTCTATATCAACTTGTACATGGAGTGGAGTCTGTCTTGCCAGTTGAATGCAAAATCTCTTCATTGAAGCTAACTATAGAGCTTTTACTAGACACTTTCACATTTGAGGAAAGTTTGGTGCAATTAGAGCAGTTCCGAGATGCCTTAGTGGCTCTAGAAGTAAATAAGCATTGCGTTAAGGTCCACTATGATAAGTCTATCCATCCAAGGAGGTTTAGTGAAGGTGATTTGGTCATTTTGTGGGATCAAGTTAAAGAAACCTTGGGGGCAGGAAAGTTTAATCCCATGTGGCATGGTCCTTATGTAGTCAAATGTGTGTTAGAGAAGGGCGCCTATGAGTTGGTGGATTATGAAGGGACAACCTTGTCTATCTTAAAAAGTACTATACATGATCTTCAGCCAGGGCTGATTATTGTATATTATTGTAAAGGTTTTTTCATAGTTAGGTTTTCTTATGGTGATTGGGTTTGTTGATTAGCTTTCATTTCTTATGGCAGATGTCAATGGATTCTTTCGCTTACATAGGATTTGCTAATGGTGGTAGCCTCCACACTCAACACTCAGCCTCTGCTACTTGGGTGATTTATACTCCTACGGGTCAGGTATTATCTTTATGAGGCATATGTTTACCGCCTTCTTTGAACAATGTTGCTGAGTATAGTGCCTTTATCGAGCTATTACAGGATTCCATTTCACATGGTGTTCTCTCTCTTGAGGTATGTCTTGATTCACAATTAGTAGTGTTGTTATGGAGAGAAATTCCAATGTCTTGGGGTACCACAACAGATAGCTTGACTCCAAAAATCAATCCTTTCCAATATGCAATAGAAATTAAATATCTAACACTAAAAGATCAGACATGGTACCTTATTTCGGATGGTTGAAGTAGATCCCCTTTGAGTTTTCCAACTTCATCTTGAATTGCTAGATTACTTCCTCAACAACAAGTAAACAATACAAGCATACTATATATATTGGTGTTAGATCTATTCTAGCATATATAATCAACAATGTATAAGCATTTGAAAAAATCCATGGATAAAATATTCAAGTTCAAACATACATTATTGGACAGGAAAAGATATTTCTATTAATATAAAATCACAGATTACAATGGATACAACCTATGTCGACACATCGACGAATCGGAGAAATTGAATCCCCACTTGGGCCTCCACCACCTCAATCCTCCATCTCTCGATAGAAAGCTTACAAGTAAAAGGAAATCTTGGGAAGAACACAAAAGTGCTCCAAGGGAGAAATGGATGTAGACTCAAGCATAAGTTCCGGAAACAATGGACTATAGTTTCTTTTCTCTCAATTCTATCATATGCCTTCAATGTACCATAGAGTTTCTTATATGTCTTTTCAAAGGGGTAATGAAAGGTTGAATCTGAGTGATCTCAAGGCATAGGGAAGGCCAGGAGTTAAGTGAGTCGGATCCATCTCAAGGAAAACTCCAAAAGGATTTGGATTTTGTAAACATCCCGATGTACGTGGTTTTAGTGTTCAAACCCACGTATATACGTGATTAAGGGTTTAAAATTCATGTGTATCATTTTTCACATGTTTTTAGGGATGGTCTAGGAAACATCAAAGGACAAAGTTGAATAAGGCAGGCAAAGCTCATGCTAATGCAATTACAACTTGACATAAGGGACTCTTGAGGGAAATAGGCCAGCAAAAGATCAAGAGTATGAGGCTCTTGTGAAATGTCATGGCAGTACTATACAACGGACTCCCACACCCTAAAGGACAAAACGTCAGCATGGGCACCAAATGCAAATAAGGCACTAACTAGGGTACCCATGTAAGCTCAAGCTCTACCACTCATATCAAGCCACTTCTAAACAAGCAAGAAGGTTCCATGACATAATAGAGTGGGTTTGTACCTAAGGTAATGATGAAATAGTCATAAGGTCATGCAAAATGCAAATGGTAAGGAAACCTAACCTATATGCCAGTATAGACATGATGCTTGAGATCGGCATGAACGGGTCAATCCAATGGTTGAAACGACACTTAAAAAGGCCTCCTACATCATGAGTTAGGTAAAAAATGGTCCAAAATGATTAGAAATTGTCGAAGCTATAGGAAAGGGGGTAAAAATTTTCAAAAATTTGAAAAATTTCTATAAATAGTAAACAATTCAAAATATTATAAAACATTTGAATTTTTTACCCAATTGAGCTTAGATTTTGAACAGCGAATTCTAGGAGATCTAGCTAGCAGAATCCACTACCGTTTCTTCTAGGTACTTACCCATGCTCCTCTCTTCCATTTTGATCCAATTTTTATCAAATTTCATGGTCATTTGAGGTTTCTAGGCCAAACTAAAAAGGGCACTACGGCCCAAATGAAAATTGAGGGTTTTTCCATGTATAGGGATGGATATACGTGGAAAATGCCCCCACAATCGTGTACATACACGGTTGTTTGAAAAACAGTCACATATGAGGCCACGCATAAGGTTTTTTAAGTAATCTAATGGGAAAACGTGCAATTTTTTGTGCAGGATGGTCCCATTAGAGAAATTTTGGGGTCTAAAATGGGCCTCCTAAGTAAAATAATAAAATAATAGTTAAAATAATAAAATAATATTGATTAATTTTGGAGGAAGAAAGAAAAAAACTACTTTTTCTGTTCGTATTTTCGACATATCTCCCTATTTTTTTACTCAAATTTCAATCGGGAGATCTCGTTGGATGCAGAATTTGATTCCGAATCCAACGAGTACTTCCACTGCATACTTTTGACGGACCCCGCTAACCCAAAAACAAGAAATAACTGAAAAAATGTGATGATGACATCATCATCAAAAAATTTTGGGTATTTATTGTTTTTGGGGTAGCGGGGTCTATTAAAAGTATGCAGTGTGGGTACTCATTGGATGCGGAATCAAATTCCACATCCAACGAGCTCTCCCGATCGAAATTTGAGTAAAAACACAATGAGATATATCGAAAATACGAACAAAAAAAGTAGTTTTTTTTAATGACAAATATGTCAATTCAACCATTATGGTTGACTTATTTTATTGAAATTCTATTGGTTCTTGAATTCCAACTCACAAAAACTTATTTTGGCACGTTTTCTTATAAGGCCCATTTTAGACCCAAAATTTCCTCTAATGTAGAATGGAGAGAGCGTGAACATGGTGAGGAAGAGGAGGCAGTAAGGGCCAATCTAATGGCTCAACAAGCTCTACATCCATGTGGAATCCATAATTTTTGGTGTCTTGGTTGCTTGAGGGCCAAACCAAGACTATTGCAGATGCTGGTGGATTACTGGGATCCAGACTCTGAGTCCTTATAGATAGATGGGATGTCCCTCACTATAGAGGTGGAGCACATATAATTCATCATTGGGCTTTCTCGACAGGGGGAAGTAGTGAACCTTTGTTCTCGTGGTGGTCCAGGAGGTGGTCTAACTATCAATGAGTACATTGCGGTGTACTACAATCCAGACACAGATAAGGTGGGGAGTTAGGTCCCTACCAATGCTATACAGGTGTTGGGCCTAAAGGCCATACTATTGACATTGGGTAGGATAGCAGGCTTGGCATCACTCCACCAGGTCTCGCGGCCTCTAATGTTCTATGTAGTGGAGTGCATGAGACCCACGATTTATGACTGGAGCACTACACTACTGAGAAACATGAAACATCAGCTCAGTGAGCAGTGAGTGTAAGGTAGGCAGAGTGCAGAACTTCAGGTTCAGCAGTATATTGAGCACATTTTTCTTCGAGCGTGTTCCAAGATTGAGCCCCAGAGTTGACGTTCCTCTTCACGGGGTTCAAGATCAGGCCCAATGGCATTGGGCAAATGCGATGCACAGACTAGGGGAAGGTAGGGTGTCCAACCTCTATCCAGCTGATTTCTTTCCATGGTGGTGACGAAAAATAGTTTCCATTGATGACTACCCCTATGCGGGGATATATTTCTAGGGGGACCCAAACATGCTGCTACCACCAATATTGGCTATGGCGATATAGGTAACGAATCTCAACCCTCTCTTTTAATTTTTGAATTATTTAATTTTTTTGTGTTTTTTAATTATATGAAATCAAAAGACATATTTTTGCATGACAATACATAGTGACATCTACCATTTGTGTGCAGATTTAGGACCATGGCGGTCGGAAGGCTTCCCTCGTCATAAACGGAGGGGAAGAGGAGATGATATCATGGGTGTGGATGTGGAGCGTATGCTCCAGAGCATTCATACCAATTTTGTGAGGCTGACACATAGGGTTCCCATGGCGCAAGTAGAGGACTTGTCTAAGGCTATGCACCGCTAGGTGGTGGGTGTACCACGAGCATGGGTGCAATTATTTTGACAGCTAGCTAGAGCCATAGTGACCTTCCATGATCACAACCCCCCTCCTCCTCCATAGGATTAGATACATGGGAATCTATACATTTTGTACTACCGTGTATTATATGTTGCTGGCTCAAGAGCCCCATTTTTGTATCATGACACTATGTATATTACATTTTGGATGTTATATAAAAAAAATTATGGTGATCGGTTTATTTATTTACATGTGTAAAAAATTTTCTTGTGATGAATTTATTGTGTATGAAACAAATCCCAATCTAACACGTAGTTAGCATATGAGTCAGGAACTTGATTATTAATTCTTGGAATGTGTATGTATGTTATATTGTCAAATTGTCGTTCTAATAATATCACACGTAATTATCTTCTTAATATCATCGGATCTCTAACATGGAACAAACCATTAAGCTGTGACACTACTAACTCCAAATCAAGATGTACCTCAAGAGAGAGAATACCATGAGAAATGGCATCCTGTAGAAGCTCAATAATGGCACTATATTCAGCAACATTGTTGGAAGATGGCCGTAAACATACACCTTTTGAAGACAGTACCTGACCCATAGTAGTATAAATCACCCAAGCAACAGAGGCTGAGTGCTGAGTGTGACAGCTCGCACCATCCACGAATCCTATGTAGGTGGAATATTCCATTGACATCTGCCAAAAGAAACAGAAACTAATCACAAACCTGATCACTATAAGAAATAGACCTAACTATGCAAAACTGTACAATAATATACAATAACTAGCCTTGGATGAGAATCATGCATAGTAATTCTTGAGATAGAGCCCATTTCTAGTCTCTGCTAAGGTCGTTCCCTCATAATCCACTAACTCATAAGCACCCTTCTCTAACACATGTTTGACCACGTAAGGACCACGCCACATGGGGTTAAACTTTCCTGCCCCCAAAGGTTCTTTCGGTTGATCCCACAAAAGGACCAAGTCTCCCTTACTAAACCTCCTTGGATGGAAAGAATTATCATACTGAACCTTTACGCGATATTTATTTACTTCTAGAGCCACCAAGGCAGCTCGACGCTACTCATCAAGTTGTTCAAGGTGGACAAAACGCTCCTCCAATGGTGAAGTGTCTGGTAAGAGTTATATGGCTAGCTTCAAAGAAGGAATCTCCCATTCAAATGGAAATATCGAATCCATTCCATGTACAAGTTGATATGGAGAAAAACCCATGGCAGTCTTAACAGTGGTTCTATATGCCCACAAAGCAGGATATAACATGATATGCCAATTATTCTTTCTCTATGCGATGGTTCGTTGGAGAATGGATTTGAGTGATTTATTCACTGCTTCTACCTATCCATTCGCTTGAGGGTAGTAAGAGGAGGAATGCTCTTGCTTGTACCCTAACTTTGATGCCAAATATTCCATCATACGATTCCGAAAGTGCGAGCCATGGTCAATGACAAGCTCTTTTGAAATTCTGAATCGAGTGATAATCTGGTTGAATACGAAGTGGTAAGTTGTTTCACTGTCGAATTTAACTGTAGGCATAGCCTCAGCCCATTTCGTGAAGTACTCAACAGCCACTATGATCTGATGATGCCCTCCAGCCGAAGCTGGGTTGCAATCCATAAAATCAAGCTCCCACTTAGTGAAGGGACCGGTGGTGATAATGGGATGCAACGGGGTAGGTTTCAAGCGCATATTATGTGCGAACACCTGGCAAGGGTGGCACCTCTTGACTACATCTATACAATCCGTAAAGATGGACGGCCAGAAATAACCCGCTCTTAAGATTTTTTTGGACTATAGAAAGCCCAGATAAATGACCACCACACACCCCTCCATGGAAATCATTCAGCACTACCTCAGCCTCTTCATGAGTTAAACAACATCGTAAAATGGAATCTACGCCACCACAGTACAAAGTGTTATCCACTATGAGGTAATTCTTAGACACGTGATGTAATCGTCGTCATTCATCGCGTGAGAGGTGAGTAGGGACCTTCAATGTTTGTAAATATATAATGATATCCCCATACCATGGGTCTAAAGTTGAGATTAAGAAGATGTGTTCATCGAAAAACATATCTTCACAAGCCAAATCCTTGTCCTCGATTGGGAAATCCGATATAAGCTCTGCAAAAATTAAATACTTCTTCGATTTTGCCTAAACAAATTTGAGATTGAATTCTTGCAGGATGACAATCCATTTATTATATTTTCCCCCAATCATCCTTCGAGTGAGGATGAATTGAAACGGATTGACATGGGCTACAACCAAGTTCTGGTGAAGGAGAATATAATGTCTCAACTGTTGAACCGCATGTACGGTAGCTAAAGCAAGCTTCTTGACATGAGAATAATGAATCTCTACATCAATAAGGTTTTAGCTCAGATAATATATGACATGCTCTTGGAGCTCCTCATCCTCTTGAACCAAAACCATACCAATCGTCTCCATAGACGCGGCCACATAAAGTAGAAAATCACGGCTATAGTCTAGGGGACTAATCACCAGGGCTGATGCTAGGGCTCACTTGAGTTCATCAAAGGACTCATGGGCTCACTCATCCCAACAAAAGGTGGTGTCCTTATTCAATAGGCACATGAAGCCTCTAGTCAAATTGGAAAAATTGACAACAAATATCTGTAAGAAGTTTGCCATGCCTTGCAAACATTGAAGATGACGAATATTCTTCGGGGGAGACAACTGAAGTATTTCCTCAACCTTCAAAGGGTCAACTCTTATACCCTCTTTAGAAACGATGAATCCTAACAAGCAACCTGACTTCACACAAAAGGTGCACTTATGAGGATTTAACCTAACCAAATAATGCCATCATCTTTCGAATACCAATCTCAAGTGATAGGAATGACACATTCTCATACGAGAATGAGCAACAAGGTCATCCAAAAATACTTCAATAATTGACTTGAGATCGTGGAAGATCAAGGTCATTGCCCGCTGAAAAGTAGCTCCGGCGTTCTTAATGCCAAAAGGCATTTTTCGATATGAAAACACTCCCTAAGGACAAATAAATGTAGTCTTATGTTGGTCCTCAGGTTTAATTTGTATCTGATTATACCCAGAAAATCCGTCCATAAAGGAAAAAACCTTGCTACCTACACACTCATCCAAAATCTGATCAATAAATGGTGTGGGGAAATTGTCCTTAGGACAGGCACGATTCAAATCACGGAAATTGGTACATATGTGGATCACTCCCTACTTCTTATCCACCAGAATGGGGTTTGAAACCCACTACATCAAGGGAATGGGATAGATAAAACTGTCTTTCAACAGTTTCTCTATCGTTGCCTTAATCGCAGGTGCTTTCCTAGGATTCACCGCACGCAAGCATTGTCAAACAGGATTAGATTTGGGATAAGTCTTAATCTTGTGTTCGATAATACGGGGGTCGATACCTGGCTTTTCATCGTAAGACTAAGCAAATATATCATGAAATTATTTAAATAGCTTGGTGTATTCTTGAATCTCAGCATGGGAACATTCTGCCCTAATATAGACATTCTCTATCCTACTAGGATTGCGATAGATATTGATAGGAATCATTGAAGATATGTTAGCCATGTTTCCATAATCCATACGAATAGGAGAGCTTAATGGAACTATAGGACTACCAAATCTCTCACTAATAACCGCCCTAAATTCCTCACACTCCAAGCAGTCAAGCTCGGGAAGAAAGTAAGATCTATGATGGAGTTCCTCCCATGGTGGCTCAACTCACGACATAGCCTCAATAATCACTTCATCTGAAGGGAAAATCGTATCAAGGCAGTCATGCACATGAGAAGACTGCACTGCCCATGTTGGTAGCACAAAAGGGTCCTCCTCCTCCATCGACGAAGAGGAAGGACTAGACTCTACAACAGATTTAAGATTATATTGATAAGCTATCACAGTTGCAAGCAACGGAACGTCTGTCACGATGGGCTCACTTGGAGTACTTGGTGTAGGAAGAATCCAAGGATCTTCCATATGACTCATGTGAAAATACACTGATCTCATAGATGTTGAAGCCTCACTGGAACTAGACCATATCATAAGGATCGGTGCAGGAAAACTAAAGCTTCCCATGAGGGATGGATACATGCCTACACTCACACTCCCAGTTGCCGGCTGAGAGTGTTCAACGATCGGGATCGAAGCTCCAGAAGATGCGGTGACAGATGGATTCTTGAATGTCATTTGATCAATCATGACTATCTTCTCGTTAAATGGAACGCATACAATGTGAAATAGGGAAGAAACAATGGCTTGCATACTGTACATCCAATTCCTACCCAGCAAGAGATTGTAGTCAAGGGGCACATCAACCACCTTGACTTCTATCGCAATGGTTTTTCCTCCCAAATGGACCTTAAAGAAAGGAAAGATGTCATGTGGCCTAAACAATATCCCATCAAATGTAGTTAACATGGTCACTAATTTAGACAACTCAGGGGAACCTAAACCCTTCCAACATAATAAAGACATCACAAAAGTAGTAGCCCCTTCATCAATCACAGTGCGCTTGACGGTCATGCTAAGACATTCTACGTGAATCAAAAGAGACACATAGTAATACAAGTGAGGCTAAAGTCCTACGGTTTCAAATTTAATCGTGGAGGAAGAATCATCATCATTCACACCAAGGGCAGAAAGAAAATCCTTCCTTTGTGAAGGACAACTTTGAAGCACTTCTAATGTAGACATCGCACAAGGATTGTGGCCCAAATCCTCAACACCTGAATAGTGTTGGGCGGTTCAGGAATTAGGATTGTGCCCCAGATGCTTAAGGAATCCCTTAGGAATGTGAAGTGTAGCTTCAGGTTTATCCACAGTTTTCTCAATATGCAAAGGAGACCTTGGTGGATCAGGTTCCTTTCCTACTCTGGGTTGTGATGAACCATAGTCCTTTGCATGGGTCACAACTTTCGCAGCACGTACCATGTTAGTGCAACAACAACCACTACCCTTCGGCGTATTTTGATCACCACCATACTAATCATGGGTCCTCAATTTCATATTTTTATTGTGAGGTAAAGGGTTAGTTAGCACAGCTGGGTCCTGTGCCAAGAATCTCGAGGCTTCATCGATACGAGGGCACAAGTAAGTGAGGTGATCGTCCTTACATAACTTGCAAGAAAACTTAACCTTACTTTTAGCTTGCTTGTCCCCCCCCAGCATTATGAGCATTATTGTCATTATTATTATCATTCTCATTCTTATTCCCACCCTTGTGATTATTCTTACCCTTCTTTCTATTTCTTCCGGGCTGCTGGTTACCCTTCTGGTCCAACGATTGCATCGAAAGTACACTCGTAGTTTGGGCGGGTTGAGACAAAGCATGGATTGTCCCAAATCATATCGGTTGATTGACAATTGACTAACTTGTTTTGCAACCGAATCCATAGTTTTAGCACTTACACAACCAACAATTCCATCGGCACGTGGTCCAAGTTTGACTTGGGGGTCGAAACTAGAATGCAGAGCGTTGGGAATAACCTCATATAACAAACCGAGCTGAGAATAAATCAAGTCTAGTTCTACGCTCTAAAAATTGCTTGTTCCTCATTCTGTACTCCATATGTAGAAACATCCTTCTCTATATATGGAAATAACGACTTAAGGAACCATTTAAGGAGGAATTTTGGCGGTATAAAGGCTTTAATTAACCTCTTATGTCTACACCACTCTTGAATATGATCCAAGATATGTGTGGCTTTATCCTGCCAAAATGTTGACAAGAGTTTAGTACCAATGTCATAATGCACTGGTAGCTGAAAGTGGTTAAGAAAATTCATCGCTAGGTCATTGAACAAAGTGAATTCCCCCTTAGGTATCTCTATATACCATTTCGTGGCAGGCCCTGTAAGGGTTCATTGAAATAGCCTTAAATGGATGGAGTCCTGGTGTAAGGAATTCGAAGAGCACCATAGGTGAAAGGTAGTAACATGTTCTCTTGGATCCTCTCCCTATTTTCCCTCGAACTTAGGTATGTTCGAGGGAAGCTTAGTAGGGACAGCCGGCCAAGCTGGGTAATGAGCTACAGGATCGTTCGTCAATCTCGAAAAGTCAGGAATATTTAGTGTCGTGAGGAAAGGGAGCCTAGGATGATGAGGTCAATGAACTACTCCCTGATAGTTCTGATTCACATAGTTTTGATTACCACCATGGCCTTGGCCATAGTTCCCTCCTCCCATTGGACCCGTATAGGGTGGCATGGAAGCACCATAGTGTGGTGGGCCTTGACTATTAGGAGCTACAAAGGTGTAATTTGGAGAGTAAGCAGGTTGTTGATACCCGCCCTCATAAGGTGAAGAACTGTCTCCATACTTTGTCCTATGATAAGGTCCATAAGTCATCGCATGAGATGTCCCATGAGACACTCCGTAAGTAGGAACATAAGCTCGAGAAGTAGGAATATACATTTCAGAAGTAGGAATGTGACCTCTAAAAGTATGAACATGACCTCCTGAAACAATGGGTGGTGCATGAAGCTGAGACACAACTCGTCTAGTAACCGTAGTACAGACATAACTCACAGCAATGTTTCAGCCTGAAGGACCACATGAATGAGGTGGAGGGTGAACATTCAAAGAACTAGGGATAGATGATGAAGGGATCTATGTAATTAAGTACGTACTATTCCCTATAGTCACTTGTCTCGGATCTGGTATCCTGATAGGATCACTAACCCTAGACCTAGGAGGAATATGTGATGTAACTTCCACCACTGGGATGGAAGGTGCAATGTGACTAGTGCTCCCAAACCTCTCCGCATGGTAAGGAATGAGAGTGCCCCCAGGAATAGTGTTAGGCTTGAACTCATATTTGACATGAAATGCCAAATCATCTATGGGAAAACCAAACATACCATAACTACCATAACTAGTGCTGGCGGGTTCAAAATGAGTCTCAGCATCCTCTGGAATTCCATACTGGTAATGCGTCAATGGGGAATCAACCCTAGAGTGAATAGGTCTATCATGAAAGGTTCCTATCTCAAAAATCAGAGGACCTAACTCAGTCAAGCCGAGTGAAGGATCATAAGTAGGAGTAAAATCCACATCTTCCACATGAATGGGAGAAGGTGGTTCAGGAATGCCTTCTATATGGTCTCCCATGGTGTGTGAATCAATGTGCGAAGTAGTCTACCTGGACTGTATATTTATCTCTCCCAAAGGAGGAGGATATGTAGAAGGCAAAAGTCCTGCTTAACGATGAGAACGGCGAGGAGCCACACCTAAATCCATAATGACTCAAAGAATATAAAAGATTCTCTATCTACGCAAACCCTAGGCAAGCTATCATGCACAGAGCAATCACCAATAAAATATAAAGCCAAATGCAAGCAATCAAGGGTAGGATAAGTGAGCTCCCAAATGAAGCAGGTATGTCTCACCTAGGAGAGGCTTGAGACTCTCATACACAACAAGCATAGGTACGTAACCAATTATTGTGGCCCTCAGCTTCAACGCATAAAGAAACTATGCTGTCCAACCCCAACCTGGCCGAGACACCTACATAATAACCCCTACAAAGTACCCCCTTGATATCCTAGATAAGGCCACTAAGGTCAACTCAATATAATCATAGCTCAGGTGGACAGTCGTAGGCAAGATTTACCGTATGGGCAAAGTAGCAAAGCTTGAAACTCTCGAAAGAGACCCCAGATATGAATACAATCTTGGAAATATCTCCGGTGCTACTCAGTTATGACTAGGGGTCATCCCAATTAATAACCGCTCACACTACCTTGTGCTTAACTCCCTTTTGAGAGGAGGATCCTAAGAAACACTGGTTATACCAAGGATTTCACACACACTTGGATAGACACATACATGTTGTTGTTTAGTGGTCTTGGAGAATTTACTCGCAATGAACTATTCCAAGACCCTAAAACCTAATCTTGTTGGTGCACCCTATAAAAGAAAAGAGTGTAGTTCATTTTAATTAAGTGTTGATTTTAATTTCCTTTATTACTCAAACTAGGGATATGGCCATGCAACTAATGGTGTTATGACACAACATGAAGTAAAATGCACACCTAACAATCAATGCAAATGCATTATGTCCATGAAAATAGGGTATTCTACTACGTGAAATGCACACTTTTTCTTCAAATGATGAATGCAAGCTTTCCTATATGAAATCCTAACTAATACTCCAAAGCAAATCTAGTGCAAGTACTATGTAAAATGCAAAATGCAATGCATGATGATAAAAAAATATTTTTGGATTTTTTGAAATAAAATGAGATACAAAAAGAAAAAGAATGATTCTACAACCCCCAGAATTTCCAAGCACACTCAAGTAGCACTCAAGCAAAGCACTAAGGTAAAATAAATCTAATGCACTAATCCCAAGCAAAAACTCGAAAATGCCATCACAAGAACCTTCTTAAAAAAAAATTACTCTAAAAAAAACATCTCTGGTCAGAAACAGAGGTGTATACAGACTCAGGCAGTATCAAAGGAGACTCAACAATCATCACAACTCACCCAACAACCATTTAACTTCCACTAAAAGGAAAAACTAAGAGCATATGTGACTGTTCGCAGTAAACCCATTTGTATACGCAGAAATTGTAGAGAAAACCATGTGTATACAAGACTGTGAGTTAAAAACTCGCGTACAGGAAGAAAGGTGCATAAAAATCAAGGCAAACAGACAAGCTAAGACAAACTTCACACCAATCAGACACTATCAGGAAAACATGCCCCCAGACTCGACATAGAAACAAGAGAGAAAGAGCAATTCAAAGTCATTGAATGCCGATAGAAAACCCCCAAAGGACAACTACTAGGAACTCCCCAGCAGAGTCGCCAATTCTGTTATGGAGAGAAATTCCTATGGCTTGGGTTACCACAACAGACTGCTTGACTCCAGAAATCAATCCTTTCCAATATGCAATAGAAATTAAATATCTAACACTAAAGGATCAGACCTCGTACCTTATTCCGGACGGTTGAAGTAGATCCCCATTGAGCTTTCCAACTTCAGCTTCAATTGCTAGATTACTTCCTCAACAACAAGTAAACAATACAAGCATACTATATATATTGGTGTTAGATCTATTCTAGCATATATAATGAACAATGTATAAGCATTTGAAAACATCCATGGATAAAATATTCATTCAAACATACATTATTGGACAAGAAAAGATATTTCTATTAATATAAAATCAGATATTACGATGGATACAACCTCTGTCGGCATGTCTGTGAATCGAAGAAACTAAATCCCCGCTTGGGCCTCCACCACCTCAAACCTCTATCTCTCAATAGCAAGATCACAAGCAAAAGGCAAGCTTGGGAAGAACACAAAAGTGCTCCAAGGGCCAAAGGGATGCAGACTCAAGTATAAGTTCCGGAAACAATGGACTATAGTTTCTTTGCTCTCAATTCTCTCATATGCCTTCAATGTACCATAGAGTTCCTTATATAGCTTTTCAAAGGGGTAATGAAAGGTCGAATCTGAGCAATCTCAAGGCATAGGGAAGGCAAGGAGTCAACTGAGTCATATCCATGTCAAGAAAAACTCCAAAAGGATTTGGATTTTGTACACATCCCAATGTACACGGTTTTAGTGGTCAAACCTGCCTATATATGTGATTAAGGGTTTAAAAGTCATGTGTATCATTTTTCACATGTTTTTAGGGATGGTCAAGGAAACATTGAACGACAAAAAATGGTCCAAGGGGTCTAAGGAGTCTGCAAAGGGACAAGGGAAGGCCATACAAAGTGTGATTCACCTGGAGTGGTAAAATCAGCTATAACAAGTGTCACAACTTAATGGCTTGTATCGTATTAGGGATCTGACATTATTACAAATATTCTTACATGTGATATTGTTAGAACGACAATTTGACAACATAACATACATACATGTTCCAATAATTTTTAATCAAGTTGCTGACTCATATGCTAACTATGTGTTAGATTGGCATTTCTTTCATAGACCATAAGCACATCACAAACCTACATTTTTACACACATGTAAATAAATAAAATCGATCATCATAAAAAAATTTCATTAAAATATCCAAAATGTGACATCATAATACATAAGTGTCTTTCGAGCCACCAAAATATAATACACGGTAGTACAAAAATGAATCACTCTCAAGTATCTAAGCTTGTGGAGGAGGATAGGGCTTTTGATCATGGTAGCACACCATGGTTCTAGCTAGTAGTCGGAATAACCAAACCCATGCTCATGGTACACCAACCACTTGACACTACATGGCCTGAGGAAAGTCCTTGACTTGCGCCATGGGTACCCTATGTGTCAAGCATACAAAGTTTGTGTACATGCTTTGGAGCATCCGCTCCACATCCACACCCATGATATCATCTCCTCTTCCCCTCTGTCTATGAAGAGGGAAGCCGTCAGGCCACCGTGGCCCAACATCTGTATACACATGACAGATTTTCACTATGTGTTGTCACACCAAAACATGTCTTTTGAGTCTATATATCAGAAAACACAAAAAAAAAATAATTCAAAAAACTTTAAAAGGAGGGTCTGGGATTCATTACCAATATCACCGTATGCTGCTCCTGGTGGTAGGGGCATGTCTGAATCTCCCCGGAAATCTATTCCCGCATAGGGATAATCATCGATGGCAACAATCTGCCATCACCACCATTGAATGAAGTCAGCTAGGTAGGGGTTAGACACCCTACCTCTGCCCAGTCTGTGCATAGCATCTGCCCAACGTCGTTGGGTTGTATCTCGAACCCCGTGAGGAGGAACTTTAAATCTAGGGCTTAGCTTCAGGACACGATCAAAGAAGAATGTGCTCAGTATACTACCAAAACTGAAGTTTTGTACCTTTCCCATCTTGCAGTCACTAAGATACTGCTTCATGTTACTCAACAGCGAAGTGCTCTAGTCATACATTGTGGGTCTCATGCACTCCACTACATAGAACATCAATGGTTGTGATACCTAGTGGAGTGATGCTAGACCAACTATCATATCGAGTGCCAATAATATGGCCTTCAGTCCTAGCACCTGGATGGAGTTTGTCAAGATTTGACTCCCAACCTTTTCCATGCACCAAAAGCAATATACTACAATGTACTCATCAATGGTGAGGCCACCTCTCGGCATGCGAGAGTGTAGGTCCACCACCTCTCCCCATCGAGACAATCCATAATGAAATATATGTCCTCCATCTATATAGTGAGGGACATCCTGTCGATATGAAAGGACTCTGAGTTTGGTTCCCAGTAGTCTACTAGCATGTACAAGAGTCTTGGTTTGGCCCTCAAGCTTCCAAGAGACCGAAACTGGTATATCCCACATGAACATAGAGCTTGTTAAGCCATTAAATCACCCCAAACAGCCTCTTCTACATCTCCATGTTCCCTCTCCCTCCATACTAGAACCATCTTGCACATTAAAAATAATTTTTGGTCAATTTATACCTTAAAACACCATGTGTTCAGTTGCATACGCAACTATTTGCAAAACAGCCACATATGTACACAGTTTTGGGTGGATTTTCCAAGTATAGCCAGCCCTATACATGGAAAAAGCCCTAATATCCATGTGAGCCGAAAGGACCAATTTAGACTAGTCTAAAAGTCAAATTTGACCATGGAAATCAAAAAAATTTGCATGAAAATGGAAGAGGAGGTCATGAGAAGTTACCTGAAATAAACGGTGTCGAATTTCGCCAGACGAAGCTCCCAAAATTCACCTTGGAAGTTCTGAGCTCAAATGGGTAAAAATCTCAAATGATATGTAATTTTTGAATTTTTTACTATTTATAGAAAAATTTTGAAATCTTTGAAATTTTTCACCCCCTTTCTATAGTTTTGAACTGTTTCTGACCATTTTGGACAATTTTGGACTAATATGATGATGTAGGAGTCCATTTTGAGTCCCGTTTCGACCATTGTTTTGACCCTTTCATGTTGCTTTCAGGTAATGTGTCCAAACTGGTATATATGTTAGATTTCACATCCATTTTCATTTTGCATGACCTTATGACCATTTCATTATAACCTTGGGTACGAACCAATTATATCTTGTCACAAAACCTTCTTGTTGTTTTAGAAGTGACATGATGTGAATGGTAGAGCTTGACCATACATGGGTGCCCTAGTTAGCTCCTTTTTTGCATTTGGTGCCCATGTTGACATTTTTTCCTTTAGGGTGTGAGAGTTTTTTGTATAGTATCGCCATGTCATTGCTCAAGAGCCTCATACTCCTCTTCATCTTTTTGTTGGCCTTTGTGCCTAGGACTCCCTTATGTCAAGTTGTAATTGCAATAACATGAGTTTTTCCTACCTCATTCATCCTTATACCAGCTTCCTTGACTTCGATTATCAGCTATATAGCCCAAGCTTGTCTCATGTCTAGCCATGCAGAGCCATTTTATATATCCTTTGCAGCTTGATTCCCCATTTTTTACCCAGAGGCGACTTCCCCTCGAGTATCGTTATCCTACATATGTGTCTTTGCATTGAGCATAGGTATGTTCCGCTGCTTGGAACTAGTTTGTTTTCCCATTGACACTCGTCTCCTCCTAGTCTATAACTATAAAGCACTTTTATTCTTTTTCAAGCTTTTCAAAATATTTGAAAAAGTCCAAAAAAATAAAAAACCAAAAAGCTGGACAAGAAAAGATGTTATCTTTAGCAGCAATCGAGTCGTGTTGCCTTCGAACAGAGCACTGTATATCACATCTGTTGGTTGGGTTAATAGTTTGACTTTATCTCTACCAACTAGTTAAGCTTCTAGTCCCTATGGAGCCTCTGTCGATGTCTCCTGTGTCACAGAGATGTCCTAGTGTTGTATATCGAGTCTATGCTACCTACATTTAGTCACCATTTACCTTTATTCTCATGTTCGAAGGAAGTTGAAACTTGAGTTGACCATTCCTCAGTTCTCTTGACTTTGCATGTCGGTTATTCTCAATACTGATACTGGTTCATGCACTTTATGATTGAGTCCTTCCACATTAAATAGCCTTGCTGAGTACCTTGTGTTGGATGATGAGGGATGCATTAATTCCCTCCTTCCATCGGATTTCATCCCATCGACTTCAGATCATTTATAATGGGATAGGAATCTAGAGTTTTTGAGTGCCTTGAGACTTGCAGTCATTAGTGGTAGGTTCTCTCACCATCAATAGTTTTGGGAATACATCAATGTCCCCTGATTGATGGATACTATCAAGTTTTCAACCTCAACACATTTATTCACACTTGTTAGTTTTCACTCTAGTGCCTTGATTCCCATTTTCATTATCAGTGGGTGATCTCGTGTCTGTTAACGGTATACATCAATGACCAGTAATCAGACAATGGACTACTATGTTTGAACTTGACACCTCTATTCGCATAGTAGGACATGTACTTGGAGCATATTGTGTAGAATACCTTCCAGATTGGTGGAATTTCATATATGCTACCTCCTTGGTCATACTAGTTCATGAGATTTCAGCTCTCGTGACTTGATTCTAGTGTATGTCAGATATTTCCAGACATCATGGAGATATTGATCCATTATATATATTTAGCCTTCATGGAGATCATGATACTTTTTATATCTTCATCATGGAGATTCTAATCTATCTATATTGTACGTGGAAATGACCACACATATCATATTTTGTATCATGCCTATTCATGGCCATTGCAGTCTTACGTATCCGAGACTACTATATCTACTTGCAGTTATGTGTAGAGTTTGATCATTGTATTTTACTATTGGATGGCTAGTTCTTTCACCTGGTTCTTCATCACTCCACTTTTGGTATGGACTTATAATGTATTTCGGCCATCATATGACCCCTCTAACCTCACACATTAGGGGGCATCTATTACAGATGATCTTACAACACATGGTGGATCACACCTTTATGGCCTTCCCTATCCCTTTGCAGACTCTTTATATCCCATGCACCATTTTTGTACCTTTGTTGTTTCCAATATCATCCCTAAAAAGATGCATTATTTTCTATACATGAATTTTAAACCTATTCTCACGTATATACACGGATTTGACCCTTAAAACCGCATACATGGGGATGTGTGCAAAAGGACAAATAGTTTTGGAGTTTTCCTTGATGTGGATCTGAGTTACTTGTCTCTTGGCCTTCCATATGCCTTGAGATTGCTCGGATTTGACCTTCCATTACCCCATTGAAGCACTATATAAGGAACCCTTTGGATACATTGAAAGGGGAGGAATTGAAGAGCAAGAAAACTATAGTCCATTGTTACTGGAGCTTATACTTGAGTCTGCATTCCTTTGTCCCTTGGAGCACTTTGTCTTCTTCCCAAGGTTTCCTTTTCTTTTGAGCTTGCTATCAAGATATGGAGGATTGAAGTGGTGGAGGCCCAGGTGGAGGACTCAGTTTATCCGATTTGAAGATGTGCTAATAGAGGTTTTCACTATTGTAATCTCTGATTTATATTAATAGAAATATCTTTTCCTGTCCAATAATGTGTATTTAAATGAGTATTGAATCCATGGATGCTTTTAAATTCTTATATGTTATTGATTATATATGTTAGAGTAGGTCTAACACAATTATATATAGCATGCTTGTATTTTTTGTTGAATGTTGAGAGAGAAAATTATCAATACAAGCGAGAGTGGAAAAGCTCAACAGGGATCTACATCAACTGTCTAGAATAAGGTATGTTTCGAGATCCTTTAGTGTTAGATGTTTGGTTTTTCTTGCATATAGGAAAGGATTGATTTCTGCAGTTACTCTATCTTTTGTGGTACCCCAAGCCATAGGAAGTTTTCTCCATAACATAGACTCTTTTAATTTGTATTGACCCTAACCCCTCAGACTTTCTCACTTTCACAATGTCAACCTCCCAAAGAACTTAACGCTCTGGGATCAAATTTCAGATCAACCTATTCACATGACAAGTATTATTACTAATAGAAATAGACTTGACATGTGCATATAGCACAAGAAGTACCACTGTCAAACAACATTTGTACTACAACTATGCTGGCATTTTCAAGCATATGTGGACTCTTAAACAAGGGGAATGAAGAATCATAACACCTACTAACTGAATAACTTAAGTGTTGTTTGACTAGAGTAGATTGGGATAATACAAAACAAGGAAAAGATAAGGCGTGTATTTTATTTATTTTATTTTCTCGACAGTCATAAAACAAGATCGGTGTTATGTGATTAAAAATAAACAAAAATTGGGCAAGCAACAGTGTAACCTGGTATATTAGACTACCTGATTTAGTGTCTCTTCCATAGCTACAACTTGTGCAACTATATTTTCATTTGACGGATCACTGATAGTATTGCTTGGCTTGCCATCATAAGAACCCACTGAAGTAAAAGGATTTCCTCAAGGAGATGTGGAAGGAAATGGTGCCAATATATTTTTATTCTTGTTTTTTTTCCGCTTTGTTCCTGATGGAGACTTGCAATGTTGCTAGTGTCAAGGAAGACATAGAGACTTTACAAGATATATCCTTGATGTTTTCTTGACCTTCCTCTATGCTCACATTTGGATATTGCTCTCTATATTCAAAAAATTCACACTCACCACCAGGCTGAGCATTTTCATGATTTGAAGCACTAGTGGTCAAGGAACCACTTTCTTTCCAATTTTGATTGCATGACTCTGAAGCTTGAGAAGTATGACCAGAAACACTTTCCACTTTTTCCTAACCAACTTCATCTACTTTATCTAGACGGATTTTACCTGCATCTTTAATCCCAAGTTTCAATTTTTCATTCTCTTTTTTAGTGTCTATTTCTTCAAATTTATTATGCATGTTTGATTACTTATCCAAACATGAACTTTCAAAAGATGGCACCATCATAGACATGAATTGTGAAGGAGTTATCAAGTATGATGGGATGGAACTCACTTCACATTGAATCCTAAGAGTTGCATCTTCTATTTATTCTTTTACATTTAAACTATCATTTGGTCTAGGCATCATTGTGAATCATAAATATATGAGTCAAAATAATGTGAATATTGACTCATATATTTACTAGGGTACTATAAAATTGAGGTGGATGCTCCAAGTTTTCCTAGTTATTAGGTTGTTGGGAGTAGATAAAATTTTGATTTTAGAAATGTAAAAGGTAATGTTAGTGGCAATAGTTCTTTTAACAATTGCTAGGCCATTAGCAATGGAAGCAATTATTATATTCCAATTGATGAGGGATGTAATGTTGAAGATAATCGGTTTTTGGTTGGAATCATGTTTCAAATGAGAAATCAACCACAAGGTTTCATAATAATAAAAAAAGGTGAACACACATGTTATTCATTATAAAAGTGTGATTGTGGATTTCCTTAACAACCAGGTCATAGATGATCATCTGCATCTTGTTGCCTCCTTACACACACCTGGGTCGCGTGGGAGAAATATTCAAGCTACTCGGTGTGTCCTTGGGGGCAAGTCTCGAGTCAAGGATGTCACCTTGTTCTTGACTACTCTGTTTAGGCTCAACTCCTAATGTAGCCAAGGCGGGTAGACCCTATTAAGTTACTAAGGCTAATTACTTAGTATGGTGATGTTAAACTGACTGAGTTACTTAGGAGTTTGAAATTTAACTATAGACAATCAAAGATGACAAGATACAAAAATGAGCGCACGAAAGCAAAATGCTGAGACACAATATATATATATATATATATATATAAAGGAAGAAAATAAGAAGTGTCTTAGAATGGAGTCACAATAAAATAAATGTACTTGCATGTTCTTGGAGTGAATGTTTTGCAATTGCCTCTTGGTACATTTTAAGTTAATGTGAGGTGTGAGTTGATTAAAATTAGGTGAAGGGGTGGACTCTAGAGATACCCGAGAGTACTTGGAGTATGTCCAAAACTAAACCTTCACAGCTACCCACAAGGAATATGTGGGATGAATGGAGTCTCTGGGGCTATTGTTCATAATGCACCCGTTAGGGTTTAACAGAGATCGGCGCCACCGTAATGGTTTGATCTAGGTGTTGTATTTTCACCTTATGGTTTGTCAATTTGGGAGAGTGAATTTTAATTATAATAGTCACTCAATTTTTTTTTATACAGCTTGACTGATCGAACGAACCGCATCCAAGTGCAGAGAATACACACCGGAGTCTTGTCAAGTTTAGTAAATTTTAAAATTGGGTGTTCTTGTTAAAAAGAAAACCCTCCAAGAACCTCTTTCAATCCAAGTGGATCTCAATCAGAAAATCAAGGAGGGGTTAATTTTGTAATAGCTGAATAAACAAATGATAGAAAGGAAAACACAGATACACAATTTCGGTTTTCTAATTAATCCTACCATGCATCTCTTTCCCCATTCGGGTCAATCACAAAGTCATGGGGTAATTATTAAGATTACTTTGAAATATCAAATATGGAATATGAAATTGATAATGATTCAAAGTATACTACCCTGCAGATTAGAGCTACGCTAGTTTGAAAAGATATGAGCAAAAAAGTAAAAAATTGGATGGTGAAAGAGCCTATTCAAAAAGACCTTTTCCTTTTATTAGCATCGATTTAAAATATCAGGAAATTAAAATTGATGCACTTTGGTCTTTTTTATTTGGGATCCAAAGGCTTACAACAAGCTTGTAACAAGCTAGAATTAAACAAGATGGTGGGGGAAGCTTCCGGGAAGCTCTGATTTATCCAAGAGTTGGAAAATGGGCAGAGTCTCCTTCTATTTTTTGTTATACTTGCTAAAAATAGAGAGAAATTAGAATCAAATGTTCCCAAACACACTTTAAAAGTGTTTTGGGTCACCATGCTAGTTATCAAAAAAAACTAAGTAAAAAATTGTTAAAAGGGGCTAATCTAGTTTTGCAAAAAGTAACAAAGGAAAGCAAGATTTCCTTGGGATCTTGGCTTGTTTTTTGGGCAGCCAGTGAGATATGCACTTTTATTGCAGAATTTAAATATTTGAAAAATGGGAAAAGAAACTACTTTATGAGCAAGCTTTAGATCCATGCTTTAGCTACTTGCAAAAAATGAAATTCCTACACCTAGATCTATCTATATGAAATGATACTCTTTATAAAATTATAGATCTAAGTAGCAAGACTCTTATGAACTAGATCTAACAATATATATTCAGTTCTTAGAACTAGATCTGATCATAAGAGGAAGAGACAGGTAACCAAAAGATTGATTTTTTAAAGGAAGGAGGAAGAGAAGCGGAAAGGCCCGTTGTTGGATGGATATACAATGGAAACTTGTTAGTGGAATACAGAGGGGCAATGCCTTCACAAATATTTTGGATGTATAGTGGAGTCAAACTAGATCCACAGCTCATCCAATCCTTGTTACCTAAAAGCTAAAAACACAATCCTACACAAAACCTCATGAGATAAGGATATATATATGAAAAAGAGACAAAATTTACATGCAAATAAACATATTAAACATGTATAATCTAGATCTTCAAACATATATGCTATGAGATATATAAAAAATAAGTAACCTTACTTTCCCAACTATACTCCTATTCATTTAGCTGAATCGTTCAAGCCAGATAGGGTTCAGATGCAGAAATTGAGAGAAAATCCTACAACATCAATAGTCGTAAGACAATGCTTAATCCACACACGTGAGAGAATTACACCATTTATCCTCCAAAGCTTCTTTATTCCAACAATAAAAATATTACAACAATATTACAATAGCAAGCCCTTCAATCCAACTCTAACTAGCATGGAAGAGGATGTTGTGCTTGGATATATAAAAAAACCAGGAGATCCAGCCCAGGGGGTGCGCAAATCCCAAGGAGATAAACCAAATATGGTGATGGAGAGTCCATCAATGCCTGATCTGTGTCTAACTGAGCCAAATCTGAGTCTCACTAAGTGCAATTGTCAATCGGAGAGCTGATATGACTGACACCTCAACCTGTTGATTGAAGCATCCACCAAAACTCATCCAGATGAGCCAAAACGTGTTGAGGAGAGAGGGATGGTGAAATTCCCCATAAAGGATGCTGAATATCAACTCTATATCTGATTTGATTGCCTCCTTCAGTCAAGGATTTGTCGAATCCAGTCAATCTCGTTCAGATCTGACTGATTTCAATCAAAACGGCTGAGAATGCATTGATCTATGATTTTGGATTTGCTCCATTATTCATCAAATTATTAATTAAAATAATCAATAAATTATTTTTTGGGACTTTTTGACCTGAGTGATGGAAAATCACTCAAAACTAGGAAATAGTGGGTCCATGGGTTTACATGGTGCTCTTAGATTGAAAATGAGCACCTACATGACTAAAACTGATTATTTGGCCCACTTTTATTACAAAATCAATTTTTCCAATTAAACTATTAAAAAATAGCCTAAGTTTTTGGAAAAATTAAATTTTAATAAAAAACGCTGAAAAAAATAAAAAATTGAAAAATTGAAAAGACCTAGGGGGACTTAGACATGTTAATATGACTCAACCATGATGTATAGCATGTTAATACATTGACACATAGACTCTAATAACCTCAATAGGCCTAAATTCCAATCCGACCACCCCAACTTTGGAGGTATGGAGTGCAAAACTCAGAAATTATCAGTCGTTTATTCAACAACCAATAATAACCAAGGGAAAAAACACCCTTGGCTGATCGGATTGACAAATAAAGTCTAAGAAACTGAGTCTTTTACAGAAACTATCATGCTAGAACATTTATTACAATTCCCCCATGGGGTATGAACATGTGATATAGTACAACAAGCACTTCCTAGAAGTACTTCCAAAGGTCTTCTGAAGTCACTAAGTACAACTTAGGTGGTAACATTCTGGCTCCAACTGTGGGACGTGTGTTCGATCTAGTCTTTGAGGCAAGGAGAGGACACGAGAACATTAGAATCTCTAGTTTATATACCCTATAAAAACATCTCAACTTGGCAAGAAAAACCTCAGTAGCACAAGTTTTATAAAAAACCAAATGAACCATTAAGCTGATTTATTTAAACAAAATAAACATAACTAACTAAAAGAAGCAAAGTTTTATTATAGCTAAGTATAAAATAGAAATGCAGAAAGTAAATGCTCTCTTTCAAGGAGCTTATTTTCCTACTCTAAGCATGATATAAAAAGGGTTAAGTGTAATCATAAATCCAATGTAACCACCTAAGAATTTTATTAACATAAAAAAAAATCCTTGTCTTTGGTTACCAGCCAAAGTAAGGATACTTTATTCAGAAAATGCAAACCTGTGTGATGATACGGAAGGTGCGGGATGGATGGGAGATCATAGGCATGAATAATGTCATCAAACTTCCTCCCAAACTGGTAAGTGCTTACGCAGGCTACTTCTATCCATGACTGGATAGGGTTGATGTACAAATTGGAATGATGAGGTAGATTGACTACATCATCATACTGATCATCAAGGCTTACCACATGATAATTCACTGTATAAGCCCCAAGTGGCTCCAAGTCATGAGGAAACTCTATATGTGAAGATGATAGTTGAGACTAATATTCTAATAACTGCATCACATCTATCTTTTCACCACACTGTTTCTCCATGTCTTAATTATTTATACCTTTGTGCGGCTCTGCATGATATGACTCTGAATGATCATCTGGATAAACTGCATGCTCCTTTTTCATATCAAAGTCTCCCAAGGCCACATGGTCCATTCTCTCTCTTTTACATATGCCATAGACAAAAAAATCAACAAAACCATCAAAAGTTTTTGGTTCATCATTTTCCTCTTTATTCTTGTCATAGACTAGATATTCCATGAACGTCCAGGACTCCTCATCAACATCTTTGTCAGGGATAAGGGAGTCTTCGTCACTTGTATCATGCTCCAAGCTATAATTGTCCTCATTTTCATACTCATCTTCTTCAGAGAAAAGGTCACAAGGTAGTAAACCTTCTAGACTGTCATCATTATATGAAGAACACATAGGAGTCCCATCGTGTATATTACAGTTTTCATCATAAGTTTCACTATAAGATTCTGCAATGGTTTCATCCTCGATCTTGTACTATTTAGATGGTAACAAAGGGTAGGCCTGGCCTGCCCTATATATATGATCAGGCTCTCTTGAATTTGTTTCCTGATTACTGACCTTCGGAATTCCATATTCCATTACTTGATTTGCAACATAACAAGTGCTTTCTTGGTGGAATTGTTCACAGGGTCTACACCATGGAATTACTTCTTCTACCATGTTAGCTGAGTCTAACTGGTTTGGAATCCTAAGCTCTTGTTGAGGAAACTTCTTTTGATACATCTAATTCTTCCTACGCTCAAAGTTCCTAGGTCCATTATTTCTTTCCATTGTGATTATTCTATTGTGCATAAGATTCAATTGTGCAGACTGATCTGCCATAAGTTTGTTTTGACTAGTAACTAATTATTTTATCATGTCTATTACATTTTCCATGGGATCTTTAGAGGCTCCCTTTTCTTCTGATTCAAAGGATTTTCCCTTTTCTTCGTTGTATGAAGTGTTTCCCCTAGCGTAACTTGGAATGTTGTATTTTCCTGAAGACTGCATATTCTTTTTTATTTTCTCAGCCAATTCCTAAGCAGTTTTTAGATCAGCTGACTCTTTGTCCCTTAACTGGTACCTCAAATCACCAGTGAAAGCTTCGATGTAAGATATGAGGATGGAGGCATCCGTTGGCTTGATTTCTCTAGGTAATTCCAAAACGACACACTTGAACTTAGTATAAAATTCATCAATGGTTTCATTCTCCATCTTCTTTATGTTATGGAGGGAAGTAAGCAGATGTCTTGGTTCTTTATTTTCCCCCCATTTCTTCCTAAAACCCTCTAGGAATTCACTAAGAGTTTATATGAATCATCATCTAGGTCGAAGTACCATTATTCAGCATCATCTTCCAAGGATAAAGCAAAGAGCATCATTTTGACATCGTCATGGTCATGGGCAGTATCATTGTAATAACTAACCAGGTGCTTTTCAAACTTTCAAAGGTGAGACTTGGCAGTGATGGCATTATTGCCCTAAAATATGGGGAGTTTCTTGATAGCATCTTTTGGAATGGCATGGGGAGCACCTCTTATCTAAGAAAAGTCAAGGGGTTTGAATAATTCCATCATTTCTTGAGATTGGTGAACATGACCCTCTACAAATATGTCATGGATATCTGAGAGGGATTGGTCTCCTAAATCTTCAAGGTTTCTATGAGAAGTCTGCCTATTCAATCTTTCCCTAATAAACCTTTAGGGATCAGGGAGAGGATTGAATAATAGTCGATGGTTTCTTCGGGTAGAAATGCTTGAAGGGATGTTAGATAGTGGAGTTACCAGATGGATCGCATTTTAATTTTTATGTTTTTTAAAGACTAGATCAATCAAAAGTTTTTATCTTTTTAGTTGTTTAGAAAAAAGTTAAGATAAGTCATACTCGGGAATAAGAAGATTTATCCCCAGAAACGGTGCCTAAAAATGTTGCCACCTTTCACACACCTGGGTCACGTGGCAGAAATCTTTAAGCCACTCGGTGTGTTCTTGCGGGCAAGTCTCGAGTCAAGGTTGTTGTCTTGTTCTTGACTCCTTCGTTTAGGCTCAACTCCTAACGAAGCAAAGGGGGGGTAGACCCTATTAAGTTAATAAGGCTAATTGCTTAGTATGGTGATGTTAAACTGAATGAGTTACTTAGGAGTTTGACATTTAACTATAGACAATCAAAGATGACAAGATACAAAAATGAGCGCACGAAAGCAAAATGCTGAGACACAATATATATATAAAGCAAGAAAATAACCAGTGCCTTAGAATGGAGTCAAAATAAAATCAATGTACTTGCTTTTGCTTAGAGTGAATTTTTTGCAATTGCCTCTTGGTACGTTTTAAGTTAATGTGAGGTGTGAGTTGACTAAAATTAGGCGAAGGGGTGGACTCCAGATATACCCAAAAGTACTTGGAGTATGTCCAAAACTTAACCTTCACGGCTACCTACAAGGAATATATGGGCTGAATGGAGTCTTTGGGGCTATTGTTCATAATGCACCCATTAGGGTGTGAAAGAGATCGGTGCTCCGACGTCACTTTTCAGAAGTTCCTACTTCCTTTGGGTATTTTTCCACCGTAATGGTTTGATATAGGTGTTGGATTTTCACCTGATGGTATGTCAATTTGGGAGAGTGAATCCTAATTATACTAGTCACTCAAGTTCTTTTGATACAGCTTAACTCATTAGATGGACCGCAGCCAAGTGCGGAGCATACACACCGGAGTCTTGTCAATTTTAGTAAATTTTAAAATTGGGTGTTCTTGTTAAAAAGAAAACCCTCCAGGAACCTCTTTCGATCCAAGTGGATCTCAATTGGGGAATCAAGGAGGGGTTAATTTTGTAATAGCTGAAGAAACAAATGATAGAAAGGAAAACACAAATACACAATTCCAATTTTCTAATTAGTCCTACCACGCATCTCTTTCCCCTTTCGGGTTAATCTGGAAGTCATGGGGTAAGTATTAAGATTACTTTGAAATATCAAATATGGAATATGAAATTGATAATGAGTCAAATTATACTACGTTGTAGATTAGAGCTCGCTAGTTTGAAAAGATATGAGCAAAAAAATAAAAAATTGGCACCGACGCAAATCCCCCCAGGGGCGATGGCGAATAGGCTCAAAAGAGCCTATTCGAAAAAGGATTTTCCTTTTATTAGCAGCGATTTACAATATCAGAAAATTAAAATTGATGCACTTTGGTCTTTGTTATCTGGGATCCAAAGGATGACAACAAGCTTGTAACAAGCTAGAATTAAACAAGATGGTGGGGGAAGCTTCCAGGAAGCTCCGATTCGTCCAAGAGTTGGAAAATGGGCAAAGTATACTTCTCTTTTTTGTTAGAAATGCTAAAAAACAGCAATAAATTAGAATCAAATGTGCCCAAATAAACTTTAAAATTGTTTTGGGCCACCACACTAGTTATCGAAAAAGAACTAAGTAAAAAATTGTTAAAAGGGGCTACTCTAGTTTTGCAAAAAGGAACCAAGGAAAGAAAGCTTTCTTTGGGATATTGGCTTGCTGTTTGGAAATCCAATGATATATGCACTTTTCTTGCAGAATTTAAATCTTTGAAGAACGGGAAAAGAAACTACCTTATGAGCAAGCTTTAGATCTATGCTTTAGCTACTTGCAAAAAAGGAAATTCCTACACCTAGATCTATCTATATGAAATGGCACTCTTTATAGAGTTATAGATCTAAGCATCAAGACTCTTATAAACTAGATCTAACAATATATATTTAGTTCTTAGAACTAGATCTAATCATAAGAGGAAGAGACAGGTAACCAGAAGATTGATTTTTTAAAGAAAGCAGGAAGAGAAGGGGAAAGGCCCGTTGTTGGATGGATCTGCAATGGAAAAATGTTAGTGGAATACAAAGGGGCAATGCCTTCACAATGTTTTTGGATGTACAGTGGAGTCAAACTAGACCCACAGCTGGTCCAATCCTTGTTACCTAAAAGCTAAACACACAATCCTACATGAAACCTCATGAGATCTGGATATATATATGAAAAAGAAACAAAATTATACCTGCAAATAAACTTATTAGACATGTATAATCTAGATCTTCAAACATATATGCTATGAGATATATAAAAAACAAGAAACCTTAATTTCCCAACTATACTCCTATTGATTCAGCTGAATCGTTCAAGCCAGATAGGGTTCAAATGCAGAAATTGCGAGAAAAGTCAGCAACATCAATAGCCTTAAGAAAATGCTTAATCCACACACATGAGAGCATTACACCATTTAGCCTCCAAAGCTTCTTTATTCCAACAATCAAAATATTACAACAAAATTATAATAGCAAGCCCTTCAAACCAACTCTAACTAGCTTGGAAGAGGCTGTTGTGCTTGAATATATAAAAAAACCAGGAGAACCAGCCCAGGGGGCGCAAATCCCAGGGAGATAAACCAAATATGGTGATGGAGAGTCCATCAATGCCTAATCTTTGTCTAACTGAGCTAGATCTAATTCTCACTAAGTGCAATTGTCAATCGGAGAGCTGATCTGACTGACACCTCAACCTGTGGATTGAAGAATCCACCAAGACTCATCGAGATGAGACAAAATGTGGTGAGGAGAGAGGGAGGGAAAAATTCCCCATAAAGGATGCTGGAGATCAACTCTAGATCTAATTTGATCACCTCCTTTAGTTAAGGATTTGTCAGATCTAGTCAATTTGGTTCAGATCTGATTGATTTCAATCAAATCGGCTGAGAATCCATTGATCTATGATTTTGGATTTGCTCCATTATTCATCAATTTATTAATTAAAATAATCAATAAATGATTTTTTGGGGCTTTCTAACCTCAGTTATGGAAAATCACTCAAAACTAGGAAATAGTGGGTCCATTGGTTTACATGGTGCTCTTAGCTTGAAAATGAGCACCTACATGACTGAAACTGATTATTTGGCCCACTTTTATTACAAAATCAATTTTTCCAATTAAACTATTAAAAAATAGCATAAGTTTTGGAAAAATTAAATTTTAATAAAAAACACTGAAAAAAATAAAAAATTGAAAAAACCTAGGGGGGACTTAGACATGTTCATATGACTCGACCATGATGTCTAGCATGTTTATACATTGACACATAGACTCTAATAACCTCAATAGGCCTAAATTCCAAGCCAACCACCCCAACTTTGGAGGCATGGAGTTAAAAACTCAGAAATTATCAATTGTTTATTCAACAACCAATAATAACCAAGGGAAAAAACACCTTGGGCTGATCGGATTGATAGATAAAGTCTAAGATACCAAGTCTTTTACAGACACTATCATTCTAGAACATTCATTACAATTCCCCCATGGGGTATGAACATGTGATATAGTACAACAAGCACTTCCCAGAAGTACTTCCAAAGGTCTTCTGAAGTCCAAACAGGTTATCCTTGTCCAGTTGACCAAGCTCACTTGATAAAAAACCACTAAGTACAACTTAGGTGCTAACATTCTGGCTCCATCTGTGGGACGTGTGCTCTATCTAGTCTTTGAGGAAAGGAGAGGATATGAGAACACCATAATCTTTGGTTCATATACCCTGTAAAAACATCTCAACTTGACAAGAAAAAACTCAGTAGCACAAGTTTTATAAAAATCCAAATGAACCATTAAGCTGATTTATTTAAACAAAATAAATGTAACTAACTAAAAGAAGCAAAGCTTTATTATAGCTAAGTATAAAATAGAAATGCAGAAAGTAAATGCTCTCTTTCAAGGAGCTTATTTTATTACTCTAAGCATGATATAAAAAGGGTTAAGTGTAATAAGAAATCCAATGTAACCACCTTAGAATTTTATTAACATAAAAAAAAATTTCCTTGTCTTTGGTTACCAGCCAAAGTAAGGATACTTTATTTAGAAAATGCAAACTTGCGTGATGATCCAGAAGGGGCGGGATGGATGGGAAATCATAGGCATGAATAATGTCATCAAACTTCCTCCCAAATAGTTAAGTGCTTCCACAGGCTCCTTCTATCCATGACTGGATAGGGTTGATCATCAAATTGGAATGATGAGGCAAATTGACTACACCATTATACTGATTATCAAGGCTTCCCGGATGATAAGTCACTATATAATCCCAAAGCGGCTCCAAGTCATGAGGAAACTCTATATGTGAAGATGATAGTTGAGGCTGATATTCTAATAACTGCATCACATCTGTCTTTTCACAACACTGCTTCTCCATGATTTCATTATTTATACCTTTGTGCAGCTCTGCATGATATGACTCTGAATGATCATATGGATAAACTGCATGCTCCTTTTTCATATCAAAGTTTCCCAAGGCCACATGGTCCATGCTCTCTCCTTTAGATATGCCATAGACATAAAAATTAACAAAACCATCAAAAGTTTCTGGTTCATTATTTTCTACTTTATTCATGTCACTGACTGAATTTTCCATGAATTTCCAGGACTCCTCATCAACATCTTTGTCGGGGATAAGGAAGTCTTCATCACTTGTATCTTGCTCCAATCTATACTTGTCCTCATTTTCATACTCATCATCTTCATAGAAAAGGTCACAAGGTAGTAAGCCTTCCATACTGTCATCATTATATGGAGAACACATAGGAGTCCCATCATGTATATTACAGTTTTTGTCATAAGTTTCACCATAAGATTCTGCAATGGCTTCATCCTCATGCTTGTACTGTTTAGATGGTAACAAAGGGTAGGCCTGGCCTACCCTATATATATGATCAAGTTCGCTTGAATTTGTTTCCTGATTACTGACCTTGGGAAGTCCATGTTCCATGACTTGATTTGCAACGTAACAAGTGCTTTCTTGGTGGAATTGTTCACAGGGTCTACACCATGGAATTACTTCTTCTACCATGTCACATGATTCTAAATGGTTTGGAATCCTAGGCTCTTATTGAGAAAACTTCTTTTGATACATCTGATTCTACCTAGGCAGAAAGTTCCTAGGTCCATTATTTCTTTCCATTGTGATTATTCTATTGTGCATAAGATTCAATTGTGCAGACTGATCTGCCATAAGTTGGTTTTGACTAGTAACCAAGTCTTTTATCATGTTTGTTACCTTTTCCATGGGATCTTTAGAGGATCCCTTTTCTTCTAATTCAAAGGATTCTCCCTTTTCTTCGTTGTATGAAGTGTTTCCCCTAGTGTAACTTGGAATGTTGGATTTTCCTGAAGACTGCATATTCTTTTCTATTTTCTCAGCCAATTCCTAAGTAGTTTTTAGATCGACTGGCTCTTTGTCCCTTAACTGGTACCTCGAATCACCAGTGAAAGCTTCGATGTAAGATATGAGGATGGAGGCATCCCTTGGCTTGATTTATTTAGGGAGGTCCACAACCACACGCCTAAACTTAGTATCAAATTCATCAATGGTTTCATTCTCCATCTTATTTATGTTATGGAGGGCAGCAAGCAGATGTCTTGGTTCTTTCTTTTCCCCCCATTTCTTCTTAAAACCCTCTAGGAATTCACTAAGAGTTGTATATGAATCATCATCTAGGTCAAATTACCATTCTTCAGCATCATCTTCCAAGGATAAACAAAAGAGCATCATTTTTAAATCGTCATGGTCATGGGCAGCATCTTTGTAATAACTGACCAGGTGCTTTTCAAACTTTCAAAGGTGAGACTTGGCATTGATGGAATTATTGCCCTGAGATATGGGGATTTTCTTGATAGCATCTTTTGGAATGGCATGGGGAGCACCTGCTATTTGAGAAAAGTCAAGGGGTTTGAATAATTCCGTCATTTCTTGAGATTGGTGAACATGACTCTCTACAAATATGTCATGGATATCTGAGAGGGATTGGTCTCCTAAATCTTCAACGTTTCTATGAGAAGTCTTCCTATTCAGTCTTTCCCTATTAAACCTTTTGGGATCAGGGAGAGGATTGAATAATTTTTGGTGGTTTCTTCGGGTAGAAATTCTTGAAGGGATGTTAGACAATGGAGTCGCCAAATGGATCGAGTTTTAATTTTTATGTTTTTTAAAGACTAGATGAATCAAAAGTTTTTTATTTTTTTAGTTGTTAGAAGAAAGTTAAGATAAGTCATACTCACAAATAAAAATATGTATCCCCGGCAATGGCACCAAAAAATGTTGCCGCCTTTCACACATTTGGGTCACATGGCAGGAATCTTCAAGCTAGTCGGTGTGTCCTTGGGGGCAAGTCTCGAGTCAAGGTTGTCACCTTGTTCTTGACTCCTCTGTTTAGGCTCGACTCCTAACGAAGCCAAGGGGGGTAGACCCTATTAACTTGCTAAGGCTAATTACTTAGTATGGTGATGTTAAACTGAATGAGTTACTTAGGAGTTTGAAATTTAACTATAGACAATCAAAGATGACAAGATACAAAAATGAGCGCACGAAAGCACAATGTTGAGACACAATATATATATAAAGCAAGAAAATAACGAGTGCCTTAGAATGGAGTCAAAATAAAATGAATGTACTTGCATGTACTTGGAGTGAATGTTTTGCAATTACCTCTTGGTACGTTTTAAGTTAATGTGAGGTGTGAGTTGATTAAAATTAGGCGAAGGGGTGGACTTCAAATATACCCGAGAGTACTTGGAGTATGTCCAAAACTAAACCTTCATGGCTACCCACAAGGAATATGTGGGCTGAATGTTGTCTCTGGGGATATTTTTCATAAGGCACACGTTAGGGTGTGATATAGATCGATGCCCCGAGGTCACTTTTCAGAAGTTCCCGCTTCCTTTGGGTATTTTGCCACCGTAATGGTTTGATCTAGGTGTTGGATTTTCACCTAATGATTTGTCAATTTGGGAGAGTGAATCCTAATTATACTAGTCACTCAAGTGCTTTTGATATAGCTTGACTGATTCAACGAACCGTAGCCAAGTGCAGAGCATACACACCGAAGTCTTGTCAATTTTAGTAAATTTTAAAATTAGGTGTTCTTGTTAAAAAGAAAACCCTCCAAGAACCTCTTTCGATCCAAGTGGATCTCAATAGGGGAATCAAGAAGGGGTTAATTTTGTAATAGCTGAAGAAACAAATGATAGAAAGGAAAACATAGATACACAATTCTGGTTTTCTAATTAGTCCTACCACGCATCTCTTTCCCCTTTTGGGTCAATCAGGAAGTCGTGGGGTAAGTATTAAGATTACTTTGAAATATCAAATATGGAATATGAAATTTATAATGAGTCAAATTATACTACCCTTCATATTAGATCTATTCTAGTTTGAAAATATATGAGCAAGAAAGTAAGAAATTGGCACCGACGCAAATCCCCCCAGGGGGGATGACGAATAGGATCGAAAGAGCCTATTCAAAAAGACATTTTCCTTTTATTAGCAATTATTTAAAATATCAGAAAATTAAAATTGATGCACTTTGGTCCTTTTTATTTGGGATCCAAAGGCTTACAACAAGCTTGTAACAAGCTAGAATTAAACAAGATGGTGGGGGAAGCTTCCGGGAAGCTCCGATTTGTCCAAGAGTTGGAAAATGGGCACAGTCTCCTTGTCTATTTTTTGTTAGACCTGCTAAAAAACAGCGATAAATTAGAATCAAATTTTCCAAAACACACTTAAAAAGTGTTTTGGGTCACCACGCTAGTTATCGAAAAAAAACTAAGTAAGAAATTGTTAAAAGGGTCTAATCTAGTTTTGCAAAAAGGAAGCAAGGAAAGCAAGCTTTCCTTGGTATATTTCCTTGTTGTTTGGGAAGCCAATGAGATATGCACTTTTCTTGCATAATTTAAATCTTTGAAGAATGAGAAAAGAAACTACCTTATGAGCAAGCTTTAGATCTATGCTTTAGCTACTTGTAAAAATGGAAATTCCTACACCTAGATCTATCTATATGAAATGATACTCTTTATAAAATTATATATATAAGCAGGAATACTCTTATAAACTAGATCTAACAATATATATTGATTTCTTAGAACTAGATCTGATCATAAGAGGAAGAGACAGGTAACCAAAAGATTGATTTTTTAAAGAAAGGAGGAAGAGAAGGGGAAAGGCCCGCTGTTGGATGGATCTGCAATGGAAACATGTTAGTGGAATACAGAGGGGAAATGCCTTCACAAAGTTTTTGGATGTACACTGGAGTCAAACTAGATCCATAGCTCGTCGAATCCTTGTTACCTGGAATCTAAACACACAATCCTACATGAAACCTCATGAGATATGGATATATATATATGAAAAAGAGACAAAATTTACATGCCAACTTATTAAACATGTATAATCTAGATATTTAAACATATATGCTATGAGATATAGAAAAAAAAGGTAACCTTACTTTCCCAACTATACTCCTATTGATTCAGCTGAATCGTTCAAGTTAGACAGGGTTAAGATGCAGAAATTGAGAGAAAAGCCAGCAACATCAATAGTCGTAAGACAATGCTTAATCCACATACATGAGAGTATTACACCATTTAGCCTCCAAAGCTTCTTTATTCCAACAATCAAAATATTACAACAATATTACAATAGCAAGCCCTTCAATCCAACTCTAACTAGCTTGGAAGAGGATGTTGTGCTTGGATATATACAAAAACCAGGAGATCCAGCCCAGGGGGGGCACAAATCCCAAGGAGATAAACCAAATATGGTGATGGAGAGTCCATCAATGCCTGATATGTGTCTAACTGAGCCAGATCTGAGTCTCACTGAGTGCATTTGTCAATCAAAGAGCTGATCTGACTGACACCTCAACCTATTGATTGAAGCATCCACCAAAACTCATCCATATGAGCCAAAACATGTTGAGGAGAGAGGGACGGTGAAATTCTCCATAAAGGATGCTAAAGATCAACTCTGGATCTGATTTGATCACGTTTTTTAGTCAAGGATTTGTCAGATCCAGTCAATCTGGTTCAGATCTGATTGATTTCAATCAAATCGACCAAGAATCCACTGATCTATGATTTTTTATTTGCTCCATTATTCATCAATTTATTAATTAAAATAATCAATAAATGATTTTTTGGGGCTTTCTGACCTGAGTGATGGAAAATCACTCAAAACTAGGAAATAGTGGGTCCATGGGTTTACATGGTGCTCTTAGCTTGAAAATGAGCACCTACATGGCTGAAACTGATTATTTGGCCCACTTTTATTACAAAATCAATTTTTCCAATTAAACTATTAAAAAATAGCCTAAGTTTTGGAAAAATTAAATTTTAATAAAAAACACTGAAAAAAAAAATAAAAAAATGAAAAATTGAAAAAACCTAGGGGGACTTAGACATGTTCATATGACTCGACCATGATGTCTAGCATGTTTATACATTGATACATAGACTCTAATAACCTCAATAGTCCTAAATTCCAAGTCGACCACCCCAACTTTGGAGGTGTGGAGTGAAAAACTCATAGATTATTAGTCGTTTATTTAACAACCAATAATAACCAAGGGAAAAAACACCATGGGCTGATCGGATTGACAAATAAAGTCTAAGAGACTGAGTCTTTTACAGACACTATCATGCTAGAACATTTATTACAATTCCCCCATGGGGTATGAACATGTGATATAGTACAACAAGAACTTCCCAGAAGTACTTCCAAAGGTCTTCTAAAGTCCGAACAAGTTATCCTTGTCCAGTTCACCAGGATCACTTAATAAAAAAACACTAAGTACAACTTAGGTGGTAACACATCCCCATTCAATTTGGAACTATGGAACTACTTTTGATGGCGATTCTTGTAATTTCATTGCCAATAAGACACCAACTACAAATAAATGGAAACTATACATGGAATAAAGTTCATGTCCTCTGCCAACTTCATTGGCTGGATCAGAAACTATACAATTCACCTTTTCTTGTAGAAATGGTGTTTGATGTATTCCAAAGAACATTAATGTAGGTGAAAATCACCCTATGGTTGGAATATGAGGATATTATAAAACAATGACACTAGAAATCATTTCAATTCCATCATATTTATATGTCCTTCCATGTTCTTCACAATGGGATAATGTCCACCTCCACCTTACAGCTCCTAGGTGACAAACCATCGATACCATCTTAAGTATTTTTGCTAATACTAACACAATATTCTTTTTAGTCCTGTATAAAAACTAGTCATACCGAAAGCTAGTTGTTGTAATCTCACAGATCACATAAGGTTATCAATAATACATACCAAAACATACATACATATAGAGACAAGAGACAAGAACAAGTAGATGAATTAACAGATTATATTAACATGAATGGTTCCATACAATACAGATAATTGAACCGAGTTCTCTTCTGGCTCAACATCCTGATATATATGATTGCAAAACAGTTACAAAATAACTACCTATCGATTCGGTGAACCGACAGGACCTTAGGTGGCCGACCTAATCTCTAGTTTAGTCGGCCAACTGACTTAGTTGGTCGATCGACTAAGTGGGCTATTGTTCAAGTTGAGTTATTGACTTGCTCCTCCAACATCTCCCCCATGAAAAAAATGTTTCTTCATCCCAAAGAAACAGGGAGGTACAAAAATATTCCTATCTGTCTTAGTAGTCATTATGATGTGCTTGGTCTTCATGGGCTGTGAAGTCTGATGGTCGATCTTTTCTGTACACAGACTTCGACAATTGATGGGGCTTTCCCTGCTAGGTGATATATGAAATCTGTCCAACTTTGTAATATTTTCTGGATGTCGATGGTGAGTGTAGTCAAAATTGATAAGATCAACATCTTCTCTAAAATGGGGATTTCAGCTATTTTCTCCATGTCGGGACCCATAAATTGGTCCTTCTCCTCTGCAGTCTCTATAAGTTGTTTCATCTACAGGAAGATAATGTCAACTTTTTCCAAATTGGGGATAGCTTGGTGCACCCACTAATGAGCTTCTTGCTCAAGTTTCTGCAGCTTAGTTGTCTCCATCACTATTTGATCTTTAATTGTGCTTCTAAGTGCAGTATCAGTGGTCTTTCTCTTCTCAAGTGCTTGGATCTTCTATCGGGTCTTCCTGGTTTGTTGATAGACTTGCCCATAGTGAGAAGGCCAGTCTTGTAGTATTTCTTCCATGATAATAGACTCTTCCATGTGATCTTGTAACACTTTGTAGGATTCAGAAAAGGTGGTGTGCTGTGCCATCAACAGTCAAACGATTTCTTCTTTCTGCACCTCCTTTGTTTCCTAAATCTGTGCTTGGAGTGCCAACACCATGCTTTCAAATAGTTGATAACATCTTTTGAGCGGTTTGTTGGTGTCAGCCTCTACTGGTCCTAGCATTACTGATTGTGCAAGTTTTCTCCATTTGTTGAGGAACTCAATCGGATCTTCGTCCTTGTTGTCGATTTCCTTACATCTTTGTTGGCACCTTGTCTTTGCTTCGACTGCTAGGGTTTTCAGGAGTTGTCCTAGCTCTGCATCGGTCAGTGTGGTTGCATCTTTCAATTTAATATGGAACTTTGATGGCTTTCCATGATGCTCCATCTTCTGTTTCTCCTTCTTCTTCTTATGCTTTTTCGTTTTTGTTTGTGTCAGCACACGTGTACCTCCAAAAGTCAAGTTGGGATTTTCGATTTGTGGTATAGCAGTGGTTGATGGTTTCTTTGTTTGGGGAGGTGGGATGACTGCTGCCTCTGGTTAGTTAAATGTAGGGGGTGCAGAAGTGGATGCAGTTGGTGCTGATGGTCGAGGTAAGGGTAGTTTTGGTACAGCTATTTGGATCAGGGGTTCTGAGTCGAGGGGTGGTGGTGGTGATGATGGGGTTGGGTAATGGTCGGGTGTGATTGGATTGGTGGAATTGTATATGAGTGGTGGGTTGTCGGTTTGAGGGGTTGAATCCAAGTCGGAGAAGAGTTGGTTAGTTTCTCGATTTATGTCTTCAATATTTTATTCTTCTTCTCCTTCGGTCAGATCAGTGGCTGGTAGGTGGGGTTCTTGTACAGTCGTAGTAATAGTCAAGGTCCGACATCTGATAACTTTAGCTTCCTTTTCTGGATTTCTCTCAAAGGTCGAAGTGATAGTTGCAAAGATATCTGGTTTGTGAGGTATTTGGCCAGTTTGGGGGACTGGTAGTGGGTACCCACCGACTTCGAATAGAGGTGATTTTGTAGAGAGCTTCTGCACCTGGGTGAAGATCGCAGGCAATTTTTCTATGTAATCCTAGAGGTCTTTGTCCCTGTCAAACTTCTCTTTCACAGCTTCCGACATAGCACTTTTGCACAAGTCGAGTGGTCTTATCGAATGTTGTTCTGGTATTTGCTCCTCTGTTACTTTTATCGGGGATGGAGGTGGAGGCGTAGAAACAAGATCTACGATGTTTTCAAGCGTCGACATGTGGGTGATCTTGGATTTCTTTGGTTGACCTGGTAGTGATCCTGCCTCGAAAAATGGTTGGCGTGTGGGTAGTTCTCCTTGCTGTGGCATCTTCTATTATGTCGATGGTTGTAGCTCGTAGCTCCTCCTCATCGTCTGATGATTCTACAATGATAAGCTTGTGCTAACCTTTTCTTCTTGTCATTGTTTTGTTCTTATCCTCCTTCTTGCAGCTGTTATCTCTTTCAACAATTTTCTTATAATGTATTTTGTGATAGCATATTCTGGGTTTTCTATTTCTATCACTCCCCTTGGCTCCTCGGTCAGGATGAGACTTTCTGTAGCCGGAGTGATTACCTGCTGCTCTGCCTGTGTTTCTTCTATCTCTTGTTCTGCCCTCTGTGTTGTCGGATGTTTGATGATTATTTGAAGTCAGCCAGTGTGTTCGACCGGTCTCTCCTTCGACACAAAGGTACTAATGTATAGGTTCAGCTCATAATTCTCTTCTTTCTCCTAGTCTGTTAACGGCTCCTTGATTGAGAAGTCAATTTCCTTGGACTTCACTGGAATTTGTGTTTTTGTCCCACCTTGTCGAGACAGTTCTTGAAATATCTGTTCGATCGATGGATAATAATAAAGGGCCTTTGCATTTGATTTGTTTCCTTGCATGTGCCACACTGAAGTATGGTCGAGCTCTAACTAGAGGTGGGACTTTTTAGGTAGACTTCATCGGATGTTTTGAGGAACCCTCCATCTTGTCGTGCGGACTTCTAGCTGTTAGAGCCAGTTCTCCAACAACACTTTTCCGTCTTCAAGTTCCTTCAAGGTTCCTTTTTGGGAGAATGGTTTGAATCTCCACATGTGGAACCTTGTCGGTTCTTGAAAAATTTGGTTTCCTTCGGGGAAAATATGGTACATGACTATCCATAATATGAGGGATGGGAACCTGATGATTCCTCCCGTCTCCTGGCATCTTTCATAGATGGTCCT
Source organism: Pseudotsuga menziesii (assembly GCA_001517045.1). Classification (NCBI taxonomy): domain Eukaryota; kingdom Viridiplantae; phylum Streptophyta; class Pinopsida; order Pinales; family Pinaceae; genus Pseudotsuga; species Pseudotsuga menziesii. The sequence continues at coordinate 301,414 of LPNX010732780.1, read as the reverse complement.
GACCTTGTCGGTGACATATTCAACCCATCTGTATATCTTTCCATTTGTTGCAATGATGTTGATAGCCTCTAACATGTCTAATTTGAGGTTGCTGCCTTGACCTGCCAGGGTGAGTGTGATGGCTATTATTTTGGCCACAATCGGTGGCGTTTGGGTTATGATTTGACTAATCATCAACCCCTTCGAGTTTTTTCCTGAATTCGACTCGGTTAGTTCTTTGACCAGTCCCTCTTTAATACTGACTGGTACTGGGTCTCCTTTGTTTGAAAGTCCTATTATCTTAGAGATGTCGATCGGTTGGTCGAAGTAAAATTGGCCATTGTGGTACCGGCTTATGATAAACTTGATAGCTATTTCTTTTGTGCCACTGAAACTGGCCATGAGCGGTGCATTGACATAGCTGAAGATGGTACTGTATTTTATTTTTTTTGCAGCTTGAGTAGGCTTCTTGTCGACATAAGCTACTTCTTCCATCTCACTCCATAGTTTTTGCCATGACCCTTCCTGCACATTAGCATTCTTGATATTCTTTAACCTTCAAACTAAAGGTGTTTCTACAGTCTGCAATTCCTTGGCTTTGGCTAAGGCTCTAGTATATTTGGGTGCCATCTTGTCGGTTTGGTGGTCAATTTCACTAAGGTATTCTCATATTTCAGTCGTGTGCATGATCTAATTCTCTCTCTGTATGAATTGTGGTGAATGATCCTTCGGCAGTCCAGTATTTATAGGGGACACGTTGGATGTTTTCGTCGAGAAGTGTATTAATGGCAGACGTGATGTTCCAGCTGGAACACTTGAGTGTGCATTAATGGTGAATTGGTTTCGATGCTCGAGGTCATGAATGTGCAATGGGACTCTCGAGGTTGTCGGTCAATGTTGGTTATGAAAATGGTAGATGGGTTTGTGTTTCTGGGCATGATTTCGGTTATCGAAGTGGTGATTTCCTATCTTAGTTTTCTGCATGTATGGTATTATTTTACTTTTCGGATTTTTAGATTTTTATAGTTTTTGTTTCACCATTATGGTCTTTATGGGATTTTTTTTTCTTTTTTTTGTTTCTGTAGCATTTTAGTCGAACTCCATTAACAAGTTTCTGAAATACTATGCCTTGTAACGTTCTTAGTTAGACTGATCCATTAGTATGTATCTCTTCGACAACATAGGGTCCCATCCATTCTGTATGTAACTTTTTGAGGTTTTCCTTTTACTCGATTATTGTATAGTAAAGCAAGGTCCCCTACTGACAAGTTTTTGTTTTTGAGATTTCTGTCGTGCCATGATTTTTGTTGTTGTTTCTGAATTTCTTGATGTTGCATCGCGAGTAGTCAGTGTTCTTCTAGTTTACTCAGTTGCAGTCGTCGGTCCTTTCTTCCTTGTTCAACATCGACATATAGGATCTCTGCAATAATAGGTGTCTATTGTCAAAAGTGTAATGGAACTACTGCTTCTTGTCCATAGACTAGTCGAAAGGGGGTTTGGTCAGTCAAGGATTTATATGTTGTTCTATATGCCCATAATACTACAGGTATTTTCTCATCCCAGTTGTCCTTATCAGTATTACATATTTTGTTTAGTCCTTTTGTTAATGTTTTGTAAAATGCTTCAATTGCTCCATTCAACTGAGGATGGTATGCTATACTCTGGCGATGGTTGATTTGGAATTGGTTGATTGGGGTTTTGATAGTTTTATTGATAAAGTGTGTTCCCTGATCACTAATTAAGGTTAGTGGACATCCAAATATGGTAATAATATTCTCATAGATGAATTTAGCAGCTATGTCACTAGAACATGTGTCAACTACTTCTGCCTCTGCCCATTTGGTTACATATTTGACTGCAGTTATGATATACCCCGTGCCTGTCCTTTTTTCTAGTATAGGAAATGGTCCTATGAAGTCTATGGCCCAAATTTCAAATGTCAAACTTGGTTTTACTGATATCAAAGGAACTTCTGTGCTAGTCAGGGGTCGACCTAGTCGTTGACATCTATCACATTGACTTACAAAAATTTTGTAATCTCTGTGAAGTGTCGGCCACCATAACCCTGACTGTTGGATTTTCTTTGCAGTTGTGTCTTCTTGGAAATGTCCTCCTGCAGGTCCATAATGTGCTTCATGCATAATGTTGTCTCTTTCATGTTCTAGTACACACCTTCTGAGGATGTCATATAATCCAATCTTGTAAAGAAATCCATTTGACTATATGGTGCATCTTTCATAGCTAGGATTTGCTTCTTCTTTGTACTCATTCCTTTTGGTGCTTGTCCATCTTCTAAGAACTGGGCTATTTCCTCTAACTCTGTTGGGACTGCTTCTATCTGAAATAGGTGTGCATCTGGTAAGTCATCTTTGACTCCTGTCGGCTCCTCTCCTGTGTCGATTCGGGATAAATGGTCAGGATCAACATTTAACTTACTTGGTCTGACAACAACTTCAAATTCAAATTCTTGAAATAGAAGTAGCCATCAAAAAATTCTTCCATGGTGTAGTGGTTTATTCACAAGGTATTTTAATGCTTGATGATCAATGTAAAAGATAAACGGATTAGCTAGGAAATAGTGTCGATATTTTTGTAGTGCAATGACCATTCCTAATGCTTCTCTTTCTGTTGTCGAATAGTTTCTATCAGCTTTGTTTAATTTTATGCTACTGTAAACTATAGGATAATCCATTCCATCATCTCCTAGTTGAGTTAGGATTGCTCCTATTGCTAGGCCTGATGCATCAATATGAACATGGAATTTGATCGACCGGTTTGGAAACCTTAGGATTGGTACTTCGACTAGTTTTCTTTTTAATTTTTCAAATGATATATGGCACTCCTCTGTCCAGTTGAACTCTTTATCTTCCCTTAATAGTTCTTCGAGTGGATAGTTCATATCTGAATAATATATTATGAACTTTATGTAATAACCTATGTGGCCAAGTAACACCCTGACTTGTTTTGGGTTTACTGGTGGTTTTAGGACGAGGATAATTTTGATTTTTGCAAAGTCAACCTTAATACCTTCTTTACAGACAATGTGCCCTAATAATATCCCTATGGGGATCACAAATATGCATGTCCTAATGTTCAGGGATAGTTGAATTTGTCAACATCTCTCCAACATAAGCCTTAGCCACTTGGAATGGTCCTTTAACATGTAGTATACTGTCCAATCATCAAAGTAGACTACCATGGTCTTGTAAATATATTTTTGAAATGTTTTGACAACAATTCTAGAAAATACTGCAGGTGCATTTTTTAATCCAAAAGGCATAACCTTATAAGCAAATGAGCCAAATTCACATACAAATGTTGTTTTTTCTGATCCTCTTTAGCTATTGGCAGTTGGTTATAACCTCAGAATCCATCTATAAATGAGTAGCATTCATGTCCTGCAACCTCATTTAAGATTTCATCTGCGTAAGGAGTTCGAAATGGGTCTGTCAGTGTGACATTATTTAGTTCTTTGAAGTCGACATAAATTCTTAGTTTGGTTAGATCATGCTTCTTAGGTTGTACAACCATTGGAATTTCCCATTATGATTGGTCAATAGGATAGATGATGCTTGCTGCAAGCATGTTATCAATTTCCTTTTTGACTATCTCTTTGTATTTGTGAGCTAGTTTCTATGGCCTTTTTTTCATAGGTCGAACATCAGGTTTAGTGTCAATTTTCATTTCACCCATTTCATGAACTAAGCCTTTGAGATATTTATAATCTCTAGAAAATACATCTTGGGAATCTTTTAATAAGTTCACTATCTCTATGGTATGCTATTCACTCCAATAGTCACCAATCTTTGCCATTTTTGGTCGGTCATCATTTGAGATGTCGAATTATTTAGTTTTGACTTTAGCATATAGCCATTCTGGTGCTTTGGCTTCATTGATTGGTCATATTTCTTCTTTAAACTGGGAGAGTGTGGCAGGGAAGTCGGCTGCAGACATTCGGTCAGTTTCCTCCTTGTCGGTTGTTTCAACTTTGAATACTATACGAATAGGTTTGGTCGTTTTGACATGGTTTGATTTCCATCTGAAGCTTTTCCCTTTTGTATTTTGTTTTCTAACTGTAGTCTTGTCGACTGTGGTATTTTCCCAGTTTGTATACTGTTACATTTCATTATCTGTCAGTTATCTTTTAAGGGTTTGTTTTCTGTCAGTTGTATAAATTCTTTAATCTGTTTTGTTGTTTCGACCAACTTTTCATTTTGTGGGATAAAGTTGAATTTCTTTAATGAAATTTTCTCTGATTTCATGCCATAAGAATGTTTCACCTCTAGATTCTTCCATTTTACACCATTTGTTTGGTAATTCGTAGAGAGTTGATGGAAATAGGTGTGACCATGTTCGTTCATCCTTGTATCCAAGTCTTATCCATTCTTTTTTAGATGTATTAATATGATCTTTTGGATTTTTTCCTTGAATAAATATAGGTATCTGAGCCTGTTTGGTTAACTTATTTCCTCCAAATATTTCTACAAAGTAAGTTGAAGCTATTGTCTAGGCATGTAGTCTTTTCTGATGGGTATCCCACCATCTAGCAGCTTGTCCTGTAAAAGTTTCTACTGAACTTTGTAGTCAACCATGTTCACCAATATTTCTGGAAACTTGTTCTATGTGCATGACTGGTGATTCTCTTTCCTTATATCATGGTACTTGTGTAGTATTTACATTTGTAGGTTTTAAAGTAGGGTATTCCCTAATTTTGTTCTCAAAGATTTTTGGGACAATGGACACTATGAAGCACTTTTGGGTGGGCCTGTTCTGTACTTTTTGAATAGTCCAACACCCTCTTGCTTGTGTTTCATAGTTTTCGACTTCCCAATCATATAATTCTGCGTCTAAATTATAACCGACTGAGTCTTGATTTCCTAAGTAAAGTTCACCATATTTGTTAGGTTTTGTGTAATCATCGTTATTCTGTATCTGGTAGAGTTGTTGGATATCAACTTCTTTGTCGATAGCTTCTATCCATGGTTCTCCTTGGGATGCATGAATAGCTACAGTGACCTTTTGGTCATTTCCTTTTAATTTGATTCTCTCTTTGTCCAAAGATATCGATGCTTTCATCTTTCTACCCCAAGGTCGACCGACTAACGCTAGGAAGGAACTGGATCCTTCCTTAGGGTCAATGATTTCAAAGTTGACTTTGGTCAAGATTCCTTTTATAAGTGTATCAACATTTTTCTAGACTCCAATAGGTTCAACTAGGCCCTGGTCAACTAGTTTGAGGTATATACCTGACTCATATAGTCAAGGTCTGCCCATTTGTTCCCAAGTGTCACGAGTCATGATGTTTACTTGTGATCCAAATTCGATCAGTACTTGTCGAACATGGTATCCTTCAATTTCCAAGTCGACAAGTGGGTTGGCATCACTTTTATCTTTTTTATTTAAACTGCAGATATTCTTTGTTTGTTTTCCGATGTTGTTGTGTTTTATTTCATATAACAAATCGATGAACTGGGATACTGAGTTGTCTTTTTGTATAGGTTGTATTAATTCTTTTATTGTGTTATGTTCATTGTCATTAGCCTCTTCCTGTGGTGAAAATTCTTTGAATACATTTGTTCCTTCTTTAAATGTTTGTTTTTCCTTAAGTGGATCAGGGTAGACATTTTTCTCTTTTATTTTGCTGGTTCTTGGGTTATCACTTCCTGTTTTTGTCCCTTGTCGGGTTACAATATGCAATTTATTTGTGTTTATTACATCATTTTTTTGCACACACGACTAGACATTAACATTTTTCTTTTTATTATTTTTTCTAGCATGGTAGGGCAATCCTCTAATGAGTGATCCCCTACTCCACAACTAGTACAAAATTTGTGGTCAGTTCTGTCTTTATATGGACAGTCTGCATACCGATGTCCCTCCTTATAACATGTAAAGCATTGGATGGGTCAACGTGGTCAGTTGTCTCAATTTACAGAGAATCGACCTCTACCTCCATAGCCTCCATGTCAATTGTCATACTGATGCTTGTATCTTTGACCATCATATATCTGATTGTTCTAATTGTTTTGTAAGTTTTTTTGCTCATTATTTTGTGCAACTGCATTGTTCTGATAGACTGCATGATAATTATGTCTGTTCTTCAGGTTCAGATGGCAGTTGGTCGTGTTATGATTTTTAGTTTTGCAGATTGCACACCAAGATGCCTTGCCATTCTTCATGTTGAACGGGGAATATTTTGTCGAGTGGTCTCCATGCTCTTCACAAATATCACAAAAACATTTAGTCTATACAAATCGAATGTCTTGTTGGTTGTATTCTTGTCGACAGTTGTCTTTTGAGTGTCCAGCCATCAAGCACTTTGTGCACCAGATATCCTGATTTTTTAGATTTAATTATTTTAAGGACTTATGTATGATCTCAAGCCGTTCTTCTATTCTGTGATTGGTGGAGTATGTTGGTATTTCCTCATCCATTTCGACTTGGAGAGCTCTTGTAAGCGCATCTTCGTAAGTCTTGAATGTCTCCAGACTTATATGTTGGGGAATTTTCTGTGATAAACCTGCAAGAAACCATTGGAATAATAATTGTTCATCAATAACATAGTCCAATTAGATAAGAAGGTATTTCCATCATTTATCGTAGCCGTGGATAGTTTCTCCTGGCCTCTACGATGTTGTTTTTAGTTTCTTCACTGCCAGATGTTTTGCGTTTGGAGTTTGAAGAATGATAGAAATTGCGCTTTGATCATGACTTTGGTTGCTCAGGGTTGTCCTTCAGAAAAGGTCATGTAACAAGTTAATGCCCTTTTCCTTAATGCACTAGTGAACTTTTCCATCTGTCTATCTTCATCTCTAACTTGGTTAGCCTCTTAATTCAACTCACAGATGAACCAGTGTCATCTGGGGTCCTCATCCCCCTCATATAGAGGAATGTGTGCTGACCTGTGACCCATGTCAGAATCATTGTCACTGCTTTCAGGAGGTGGTGATGGTGGAGGTGGGGGTGGGGGTGGGGGTGGTGGGGTTATTTGCTTATTCCTCTCTGCAGAACTATCGTCGACGAAACTTTCACCTCCGTTGGTTGTTTTCTTCATTTCGTCTTCGACCAGCAGTTGGTTGATTTCGACTTCTTCTGTCGATGTCCAACTACAGTTACCTGTCCACAGTTTTGAATGTTTTGTGTCCTCCAAAGCTATATTTGGCAAGGGAGGTGCTCCTTCATGTGTCCATAAAAGTAAGTGGATACTTCGGTTGGAGGGTACCGCTTAAAAGGTAACCCAATTTCCTTCTTCTGGTCGAAGGATATTGAGGTGTCTTCCATTGTATGTTTCATCATCTAGTCAACTCCATATACCAAAGTCACCAGCTCCTATTCAGAGGTCCTCTTTGACAATAGTTTGTATTCGGGTACGCGAATTCAATGGAGATAGAGTTGTTTCTTCTTGGGGAGCTTCTAATTGGAGAGCTTCTGGCTACTCTATCTGCAATTCTTCTTCTGTAGGGGATGCCTCTTCTTCCATGCCTTCTTCTTGTCGTTCATGACCTGAATCTGGTGGATTTATTTCCTAGTCGGTCGCCATATTACTCATTCCTCTGTGCAATGTTAAGGCTCTTTCTCTTCTTTCTTCCCTCCTTTGTTGTCTCTCTTCGCTCTCTATTTTCTAAACGTTCGACATACCTTTGTGTGATACTATCTTCTTGATTTCCCTTTTGGTTGACTTCTCATTACTGGTGATTGGTATCTACTTCTAATCGACTAGAATCCACTCCACTTTATCTTGACATATGAATAGCTACCCCCATATAGCCTACCCCACACTTTAGAAAGCTTGGATAGTTTGGTCTACTTACTTAGGAAGTATTCCCACTCCCTTTTGGCAATGAATTTTTCCCACCTCTTTTGTTTTTATGCCCAGTTAGGGTTTAATGGCAGTATGTGAAGTGATGGATGAGGTTCGACAATATGACCCACTCCCTTATCGATCAGGAACTTAAACAGGAAGGTCAGTAAGGAACACAGAAATTGCTTGGTGAGGTCTATGTAAAATTTCTCCTTGACAGTTTCCACCGAAGTTCTATCTTCTGCTGCTTGCTCCTCACAAAAGTCATCGGCGATTTTTTCGAACCACTCTGACAAGTTTGTTCTTCCCCCATGAATCAGTTTTTCTAGAAACTGTTGATCTTTAGTCCCTTTCGGCTTTTTCATCCAAGAGTTTCTTTAGAAGTTGTGGCACTGATTCTACAAACTTCTCATGGGTCTCTGTAAAGAATCTTACTTTTGCTTGTGCTGTCATTAATCTGTTTCTTCGTGCGTAATTCTGCAAATAATTTGCAATTTTACGTTTCGACTAGTCCTTAATCTCCTGTTCTTATATCATCTATTTGGATACATCTCAGACATGTACTACCGGCAATAGAACCAATGTTGTAATCTCACAGATCACATAAGTTTATCAATAATACATACCAAAAAAGACATACATACAGAGACAAGAGATAAGAACAAGTAGATGAATTAATAGATTATATTAACATGAATGGGTCCATACAATACAAATAACTGAACCGAATTATCTTCTGGCTCAGCAACCTAATATATATGATTACAAAACAGTTATAAAATAACTACCTGTTGGTTCAGTGAACCAACACGACCTTAGGTGGCTGACCTAAACTCTAGTTTAGTCGACCAACCGACTTAGTCGGCTAATCGACTAAGTCGGCTATCGTTCAAATCAACTTACCAACTTGTTCCTCCAACACTAGTGTTGGTGATGTGGGTCCATATTTCATGGGCTTATATATGGTTGGAAAGTCAAAATATTCCAAATAATTATTCAAGAAATACATAACATTACACATCAATAGGAACCAAGTTTACATCACATGGACATCTATAAATTTTGCAAGGTATCATACCTTACTTGTAGCTGAATTCTTGACATTCTAATAGGTTTCTTTTAGGTGATCACTCTACAGACACAATTCCAATTTGAGTCAGCACTAGTGCCCAGCTGTGCCAACCCAGCATGTTTCATGTTCCATCTAGTATACAGGGTATTTTTCTTTTAGTACGATGGAATGTACATTATTATATTCCTATACTTGGAAATGCTTCCAACTCTAATGCTAGTGCAAGGGAGCACTCATCTTATCAACAATAAGAATCTAGTTCAAGAAACATGATGTTGGGTATTCCTAGAAGTACATGGTGTGTTGAGAGAACAAAGAAACTAAACATGACTCTCAAAATTGGATTCCAATGATTTGAAATCCAATGGACCTACAAACATTGCTTCTTCAATTCTACATCCACTACAAATTTTAATCATCACACTTTATCCATTTTCCTTTGATTCAAATCGGTTCTAGTCATCCAAGGCACTCTACAAATCACCTCCCCAACCAAAAAATGATCCAACAAATCCATCTCGAAGAGGGACTGAAATGTTCTCCCATTTCTTGATTTTTGCTTTGTGTCCTTGTGCAATAGGGCATGCTAATATTCTATGTATTGTTCAAAATTTATTAGGTGGTATAAGGACTCTTGGAAATTGCCAATATTTAGCCAATGACTTGGAAGGGAGTTGACCTAACAGAGCTAAGGATTAAGAACAAAGTTTCATCCTTGATACAAAATAAAATATGAAGCTCTGGAACCACATAACAATGAATATGGGAGAACTGTCATGAGATTAATGCACAGAAACATTGGCTGCAAAAATGGAATTGCGGTTGTAACCTAATTTAACTGCTTTTAACTTTGTTTTTGAGTTAGAAACAAACATGCTAAATTTACTAGAAAAAGTGACGGCACACATGGTAGTCATTGCTTTTAGAAGGGAATTTACTTTCACAAGATCAAACATTTAATGACTTCAAAATTGGCCGCAATGAAATCCCTCTCTTTTGAGGCTATTATAAAGAAACCAACTTGTAGCTAGAAGGACTAGATATGGGGTCACTCAAAGACCTTCCATAAGTATAAACTAGTGGATTTTTATGAAAGGTTAAGCAACACTCTTAGGATGGATTGCAAACTTAACAAAGACTAGAAACTTAAATCCATACTCCTAACTTGGTGTCAAGAACTTAAAATGATTTGGAAGGTCACTCTAAAAATCAATAAAACTTTCTTAACCTAGTATTTAATCTATGATGGTTTTTCGTTGGATCGTCTTTTGTCGCATTTAAGGATAGGGGTTATTGCACCATCTCCTGAGGTATTTCATGGTATCTTAGAGTCTAACAAAGTAGATTTTTTAGTTCTGTAACAAAGCTCAAGTCGCCTTGAAGAGGGATGAATCATTGTAAGGCCATTTTACATCCTCCCCTATTTCCTAGAAAATTTCTCATTATCAACTTCACTAGATCTCGGCATACTATCAATTTTTTTCTTTTTTGGAAAAGTGTAACATTATTTTGGTATCCAATCAACCAACATAGATTTCTCTCTGACTCGGTAATTATAACAACTATGTCCTTACAAATTCAAGTACAAGTAGATAATGTGGTGATGGAACTGGACCACCTCAAAAAATGGATTTCCCATTGGGGGATTGCACCTTTCTCTATAAGTAGGGCTCCACCAGAGGCCCTCTTCTAGGCAGTTGCAGTGACATAGACAAGACTCCTCCTAGGCGAGTAGATATTAGAAATGAGGCTAATGGTAGAGAACACTAAGAAATATTATACATTTGGCCATGTTAGGAGCATAATGAAAGGAAACATCCCCTTTGAAATTATAACTTACTAAATATTCCATTGGATAACTTTGAGAATGGGCACTCATAGCGAGAAATAGAAAAAAGTTGGGCCATAAATGTACTTGTTCAATATCCATGGAATTATGGTTGGGGTAATTCACACAAGAATGATGATTATCATCCATCCCCAAATGGGTGGGCATCCCTTGGTGCTTAATCTTGATAGGGGCTCTTTTTTTCTATGTTTTAAAGTTGTTAGACGGTGATGGTTGATACATTCCCCTTTACGGGGAATGGCTTTACTTTAGTTGGACTCTATGGTAGTAAGTTTGTTATTTTGATGTTGTGCTCTTAGCTATGACTACTGATTATTGGCTAGAGATTTGGTAGTAGCTCAAGGACATTCCCTCCACCTCCCTTTTTTATTATAATATACCATTTATATAATAGGGATTTGAAGCATATTCCAAAAATAATGACCACTATGTACCAAAAAATCTCTATTATGTATAATCAAATTTTAGACATTATTATCCATGTCTTTTCCACCTAGTGGCAATAGCCAATGCAATAGCCTCAAATTTTATGTCATATGCAATGTCAAGAATACATTGAAGAACTAATGACATTTTACCCCTCATAGAAGGACTATCAAAAGAACAGAATCTGTAATACCTTATTTGGTAGTTTTGGTTATATATTGGAAGAAAAACATTTTACTCAATCTTGAAGGTGGAACAAAAATTCCAAACAACCTTCTATACCGATCATGAATGCAAATATGCACAAGTTGGACTTGATATCAACTCAACAAACTGAATAGTAAGAATCTGGCATAGAATGAGGAAATAATTAACAAAAAATGGGCATAAAACTTAACAAACATCAAACTTGTAAACAAATTACAAATTCACAAATATGGAAAGCATTCTATGAAAAATCCTCTACGTAGACATCAAAATAGGCATAAATAAATGTAAAGGAGGTCATGTGTCCTCCAATTTGGTACTCGGGCAGACTGGCATTCCAAAAAATTATAGATCCAATTCCCCACTTGGATATATATCCAAGTTTTTAAATAAATAACACAATGTGTTTTTAGCCCCCATTGAATAATTAATGCTACAAGAAACATGAAATGAAAAAATGAGATGGGAAACTAGGTCAAGGTTACAGTGATAAGAAATAATGTTAGGTTTCAAACATAGGGTATAGGGTTTTAGGCTACCCAATGACACAAGGTTTGATAGGTATGAATGACAATGTGGAAAGAAAAAATGGCCATTATCCCTCATTTTCAATGGCTTGGAGTGACCAAAACCAGAAAATATTTATAATTCTACCCCCACAAAAGAATACACCCACAAGCACCTCCTGAAATGATCAATTTTAATGAATTTTTTGTAGTAATTTCCATAATGAAACCTTAATTGGTTCAAGATTGTAGTAAAACCCATGGGATCCTTATAAATAAGAGATAAATACACTCCAAAGTTCATTCCAAAATGAGCAATTGAGGTAGCGAAAAATAAAGTTGACCAAAGACCTTCGTTTGTGCAAATGAGAATAAATTGGAAAATACATTTAACAGAAAAAATGGGAATAGATTGATGAACCTACCTCTTGTAATTGGATTCCCAGTTGCTATTGCAGACAATTCAGAAACGATGCTTAAGAGATTCAGCACATGTGTATCAAAGTTTTACGAAATTCATTAGCCATTTATGAACTATAATTTGTCATTCCAAAGTAATATTATGCAATGGAATTACATTGAACAAAAAAATGGGAATAGATTGATGAACCTACCTCTGGTAATTGCATTCCCAATTGTTATTGCAGACTATCCAGAAACGATTCATATATATAGCATGTGGATTATTTATAGACTATCCAGAAACGATTCATATATATAGCATGTGGATTATTTATAAGATGAACTGTTGAGTTCCCATATATGATTTTACCACATCTTCAAAGCATACACTAATGGATTTAAACCACATATTCAATCAATGAGGAGCATCATTGGCTTTTATACTACATAAAAAAACTTGTGGAAACTAGCTAGAAACCGATGGGAAAATTAGGAACTAGATCAGTAAACGAATGGATATCTATGACGGACAAGCACTATAGATGATCTATAAGATCTATCACGGAAAATCACTCTATTATACGTAATTAATTCATTTTACCTATTTGCATCCATAGTTACCCACATTGAGTCATTCCAATCAAGAGATCAAGTGCATGTGTATAAAAGTTTCACTAAATTCTTTAGCCATTTATGAAATATAATCTGTCATTCCAAAGTAATAATATGCGACTTTTTTTTAGTTTTCCTTTTGGTGGGGTTTAATGTCAACATAGAAACTCCATTATGAATGTGTATAGTCCACTATTTTTTTTCCGAATGTTTTTATAAAGGGGGTCAAATTAATGGTTGAGAACATCATACAAAGTAAAATTTTAATACTAAGACCCCTTCTTTTAATATGGCATCTCCCATCGACGGCTCTTATATATAATTAATCTCTACGTTATAACTTAGATTTTGAGTTTTATTTTAGTTTTGGATAATTAAGTTTATTTTAATTTTGATTATATTAAAATTTAATTGAAATCTTAAATTTTAATTTATTAGGTAAAAAATTTAAAGTGTAAAATTTTGAAAAAAGAAAGGTTTTTTCATTTAAAACAAATTCAAGATGTGTAAACTTAAATGGGAGCGTCAGGATATATACATAAATAGGAATTTAAATCTAGACATGTTCAAATTTTTATGTAGACATTGTTTCATATGGAGAGATGAGTTCTTCTCTTTCATTGTCTAAATTTTTAAATCTTCAGAATTTATGTACCAACCCCTATGTCGGTCTCATTTATGTATGTATCCCAATACATATACAATGAAATGTATACAAACCATCAAAAGCTACAAATACATGGGTTGAAATTTATTCTATATACCTACCCCTCAAATCATGTTACCTGATTCTACCTTGTAATTCTTGTAATCTCTTGCTCCCATTCCACTATGTTTTATTCCTTATGCTCGAAAGTTGAAACCATATTTTCAAACCAAATAATATTCACTCTAATTATGGGCACATTCGAAGAAAAAAAAACAAGATTTGATAGACACATTCCAAACAACAAAAACAGGCTTTGATAAACACATTCCAGGCAACAAAAACAAGCTTATACTAGGGCTAGAATGTATGTAAATGGTGTTAAATATATTAACATTCATACTCAAGAACTAATTGGGAATATTAGTGGAAAGAAGGAATGCAATCCCAACAGCAACATAAAAAAGAATGAGTACTATAATATCACCAAACACTCTTCTTCACAATACTAGTCAATAGTCACAGATCATGATAGCTATATTGAAGTTAGAAAAGCACCTTAGTATGGGACTTGGCACTCTTATATTGAAGGATCAACAACTAGCTATGATGCTTCTTATAGGTATCAATATGGTACTGGTTCTACCTATTTTGTAGTTGTATAAGGAACCTAATTTTCCTTTGGCACGCGCTTAATGGTTTGCTTCAATGGTGCATCAAGGATAAATATGGTCAAGAGAAAATTCATGCAATTGCTTTGTTGGATCTCCGAAGATCGAGGTGCATGGCACCAATATTACAGATAGGAGATAGAAAATTTACAAAATTTATGCTTCGTTGTCAAAATTGCAATTTTCCATGACACATTTAAAAATGACTAACATAAATGAGTAATTCATATTCTTCTGGCTAGTCATTTTTTATGTTGTGACTAAATTAGTCATTTATGTTAGTCATTTTTAACTCTGTCATTTATTATCTAGTCCTATTTATTAACCGGTGACTAAATTAGTCGTTAATTTTAGTCATTTATAGTTGGGTCAATCAAAATTGCTCATATTTAGTAGTAAATCACTTGAAAAACTAGTGGTGACTAGAATTTTTACTCACGTAGTAGCTAATTCCTCATTTTATACTAGTGCATCCTCCCATCCTAACCTACGCATACAACCTCCCTATCCTTCCTTTGCTATCAAAGAAGTGGATGTTGACTTCACCGACCTAACCACATAAGAACCTCAAGGAGGTAGCATCAGTTTGATAATGGATCTAGCCTCTCTAAGTAGGAATCTGACCATCATCATCACAACAACTAGGGGATTGTGTCTTAGCACGACCCTCCCATGATCCTAGGTATCAGAGTAACATAGGGTGGGAAATACATCCATCCCTCTCAACATACTAGGTCTATACCCTATCAAATCATTGTCTATTTCTATCAAGACTATCAGTATGTGTAATCATATCATCAGTTTGGTCGATAAGGTTCCTTTCAAAATAGGTACGATACCACACTTCATATAAAGTATCTGACTATTACATAGCCACCTCTGTTCCCAGTTGGTTAGTATTTCACAAAATACACATTCATAACCAACATTTCCACGCGATTATCAATTGATTCACATCCCCTTCATTATTTCATTTCACGTAACAATTTTAGTTCATCCGAGGTACACATGGCATATAATAACTCAACTAATCACGTCATAGAAATCATATCCATGTATCACATTACATTTCATCAATGGGAATAAACAAAAAACATAACTATCATCATTTTCAAATGTCAGCATAGTATCAACATAAGCATAGTAACATCGTAATCATAACGACATCTTAAAAATGGTAACAACATAATTTGTTCCATTATATCGTAAATATAGTTCATTCAATTAGAGTAAGTCCAATGGATAGTAAGAAAATAAAATGCACCATGTTGAAGTGAAAAGATATCTAATCAAAATACAGGGCATTACAAGAGGTGTTGAAAAAGATTTAATTTCTTGTTGAATTGTTATCAAAGGTTTAATTCGTTATGATTAATTACTATTGAAACAAATCTAGATGAATGTGTAGTTGTAGTTCATGGTCAAGTAGAATTGAGAATTATGGAGCTTGGATGTTCTGTCAGAAACATAGAATAGATCTTTCATTCTTGCATGAGTGGTGATTGGATTTAACTTCTTGCAAAAATAAAATATATGTTTTATCTTTATGAACAAATACATATTTCAATTCTTGCTAGAGTGATTTCATTTTTCCGCAAGGAGTGATTTATTCTTGAAGATTAAATTAGTAGTAATTCTTCTTGAAAATTGAATTAGCAATTATAAGTAAGATTATTTAGTGAGAAAAAGTTACATAACAACAATTAGGTTGTTCAATTTAGAATTGGTTGATTTGGGTGATTGTATGAGAATTAGTGTGAGCAAAAATTGAAATAATAGGAAGAGAAACGTGTCAGAAGGAAAAGTTAAAGCACAATGAATTGTGATTTCTTAGGAATCAAAGAGATGGTGAATCTTCTTAGCAAAAGATTCACCAATATTTTACAATAATTTATAAATCAATGAAACGTTCCCAAGTTTTTACAATTTTTTATAATGGTGTGAAATATTCTTAAATATTTTACAATATCTTATAATTTAGTGAAAGATTCGCCAAAACATTTATATATGCATGTATCACCTTAAAATTTTCCTATATATCACAGAGATTCGCCCATTTTTTATACATATAAATCTAACTAGGGTTCTTAAAATCATCCCTTGCTGTAATTTTCTCAAAGCAATATGAGTTGTTCAAATAGAGGGGTCTTTGAAGCCACCAAATTAAGTTCATCATTACCCGAAATAAGTCAAGATTATTTTCTGAAACAAATATAGTAGGGAAAAGTAATACTAGAGTTAGTGATTTATCCACATTCACATTAAACTCTCAAATGCCCACATGGGATAAGTGCTACCAAAATCAGCGCTGTAATAATGGAAAAGATTCACATGTACCGATAACTTGAAAAAACACTTGGTGACATGATAGTAACAATAAAATTAATATAAAAGGCTATTTAGAGGATTTAAAATCTTACAATTCAACAAAAAACCTCCTAAGAATGTAGGAAAGTAAGCATTATGCAGTTACCTTTCCTATACTCACCTTGGTGTGTTTATGACTCCACCTTGCTATTGGTACCATAGTTGAGATGTCAAAGATAAGGGATACTACTTTTGGCACATCTTACTGAGCTCTTTGTCACCATTGTGATGTCTGAGATATATCATTCTTTGATGTATTTCTCTTTGTTTTTTTTTTCCAAAGAAAAAAATCGTAAATACTTTATTCACATTTAGTAGATGGCCCTCATAGTCCATTTTACAAATTACAACAAAAAAGTTGTCAGTTACAATATTTGCCTCAAAAAAGCACAAATCCACAATCCAAATCTAATGTTCATACATCATCAGATCATAATGTTCACTTAATCCTTTCCAACAGAAAGAAGCAGTAGTACATGAAATAAACTAAGTCTGATCATAGCAGACTTATATCATCACTCCTGATAAATCAGGTCAGATCAAAAATGTGATCAAAAGCAAAGATATCAGAGCAGAACAAGCATGCTGGAGAAGTCTCAGAAAAGTCAAATGCTGATAAAAATAAATAGCAGCTAAAAAATAGGCCTATTCCAGACCATCCAGAGATGAAACATAAAATTCCATCATTCAGTACCATATAAAAGAGGCCAACCAGCCCGCAAATCAAGCTCTGAATATTGTTGCTAGAGATCACCAAATTCGAAAATGCAAATCAATATCAGCCATGGCATCATATCTGGAAAGTCATCAAGAACCAGCAATCTGTCATATGACAGACAGCACGCTACAGCAGCTTTAGAAAACCTGAAATTTTTTTGTGGAATCTGCCTCATTCTGTTCATATATGTTCCAAAAACCCTCATGAATGCTACCCCCTGCTTTTGCCAATAAATCAACTTTGGAATTTCTTTCCCTATATATGTGTTTGTAAGACACATAATCAAGACAGTCTGATAAATAATGAACATCTTGAAGAATCAAGGCTAATTCAAGATTTTGTAATTTATACTTACCAGATGCCTAATTAATAACAAGCTGGGAGTCCCCAAAAATTTGAATTTTTTCCAAATTATGCATCCTAGCCAGCCTAAGGAGAAGCTTAAGTGCACATAATTCTGCATAATTATTCGTGCCCATACCTAAACCTGCTTTGAAAGATATATGATGCCTATCGGAAAAGTACAGAATACCACCAGCCCCACAAATCATTGGATCCCCAGCAGCAGAACCATCAAAATAACCCCATGCATATGACTGATCAATTTCTTCTACAAAAATTGTTCTGATAGAAACCACAGGGATAGACTGCGGTAAATTCTTCAGCATGCTCAAACTATAACTTGAAATCTGAGCTGGAGATGAGTCACAATCCTCAAAACAAGATCTATTTCTTGCTTTCCAAATAAACCAAAGGACAATAATGGGTAAAGATATATTTCTCTTTGTTGACTAATGAGGCAAGCTATTCCCATGTGACTTAACCAAAATCACATCCATGAAACTTATACAAGAAGTTCTAGAAAATTGAAAGCCTCTAAATCCACATATAAATTTTGGAGATATGAGCTAGCCAACCACCTAGTCCTTGATGCCTTTGCTTTCCCTGAACAATAGTATAGATCTATCTTAAACTCAGATTTATCAATCATCCAAATTTTTTTACACATTATGAATAATCATCAACATTAAATGAGCATATATATATAATTAATTTTCATTAAAACATGTGTAATTTTTTTTAACTTTAAAAGTTTTTATTTTTTATATTTTATATTTTTTTATTATATCACTTTATTTAAGTACATAATCCACAACATTTCCCTCATAATAAGCCGAGAGCATTTTGCTACTATCTATACAATGAATTTCTTTCATGAAGTTTTCATTATCAGGTAGCCTATAAATAAGGGAAACTTGTGACTAAGTTATCTCCACTAATGAGAGTAAGGAAAACTTGTTGGTTTTCATTTTAGTAGAATGTGAATTGTTACCAGAACAAATTAAAATAGTAAAAAAATTGGTTGGGAAATTCACTAAAACTAATTAAAATAATAAAGAGTGGGGTGAAAGAAGAGACAAAATAGGTCAATAAGTGATTTTAACATAAAGGTTCTAAGACAGGATGATGAAAGGATAACGGAGTTAAATATATAATATGTAGACTTGAATATCAAGAAGCATGACTATTGGTAATTTGATTTAAAAAAAATATAGTTATCTTAAGTATTAAATTATATTGATGGCCATTTATTTGTAAAGTTAATGTTAAAAAAAATATAGTTATATTAAGTATTAAATTATATTGATTGTTATTTATTTGTAAAGATAATGTTAACCGTGTTTAATTATAATTATAATTATTGATTGTTTTATTTACCTATTATTGTTATTCTTTTTTAGTTAATAGAATTTGTTTACTAATTAATTACGCGGATAGACGTATATCAATGGTATTTTGGGGATGGAATTAATTACCAATTATTTCATATTATTATTATTCTTTTTTAGTTAATAGAATTTGTTTACTAATTAATTAGGCAGATAGACGTATATCAATGGTATTTTGGGGGATGGAATTAATTACCAATTATTTCAAAATATCTATTATTTATAGATTAGCTACCGTGATATAGGTAGTCCGCCTTACACGGCCTTTCTCTAGACCTTATAAACAGATTGTGATATACAGACTTTTAGAATTAGCGTTTTAATTTTCTAACAATGAAAATGAACACTTTTTTTATCCAGTGAATAGAAATAACTATTTCGAGCATTCTTCTTGGTAAGCATTCCTTATCCACAGTTTCATATGTTAACATAAATCTCAGACCCCTGCAATCCCCCGATATTTATTTATAAATTGTGATTTGGGAATGCAAAAGCGGTTCAAATGATCAAGTTTCTCCATATTCATTGAAGCCATTTGAAGAATCCAGTCATAAGGTGAAATGATTTCAAGAATAAATCCCTTAGATAACATCCATTGGGTCGCAGATGCATGTGTCAAACGATGTGGTAGATTATGTTAACATTTTAATTAAGGATTAATAAACACTCCACATTTACGTCACGTCATCATATGAGCGTCGTAGATAACCGTTGTCGACTGTAGATTTCTCTCTCTCAAATATTCATAATTTCCAACCAGTTTCAGGAATTGAAGTTGCAGTGCTGCACCTTTATCATCAGCGTTCATTTCAGATTAATCACCAAATCTATATATCAAATTACAAACAAACAACTAACTAATGTGAAAAATGTGCTTTAAAGTCAAGTAATATTAAATTAGTAGAAGGCTCACGGTGGTTGGTAAAAGGTCACAAGTTAAGGCAGGAGTAAGGGACGCTTCTAATTATGGGAAGATTTTGATTTTAATGTATAATCATTTTAATTTTTGTTGTTTGTTGGGTAATTTTAAGGGAAGAAATGAAATCATCTGATAAAAAAAACCTCTAAACACATTTAAAATTCAAAATTTCTTGAAAATTCAAGACCAAAAACTAATAATAAATAACTCCCATATTAAGTATCAAAAACCAAAACAAGAACAAGTTATTTTCTAAACACATTTAAAATTCAAAATTTCTTGAAAATTCAAGACCAAAAACTAATAATAAATAACTCCCATATTAAGTATCAAAAACCAAAACAAGAACAAGTTATTTGTTTCATCCTCTGGTCTATCTCAGATAAAGACTAACATGTCACAAAATAATTATTTGTCTCTGATCCACTTTCAGATTCTAAAATATAATCTTCTTTTAATCCACTTCTAATCAGTACATTAAGAACATGTCTCTGATCCTCGTCAAATTCTAAAATATAATCTTCTTTAAATCCACTTATAATCCGTACATTAAGAACATGATTGAAAATAATTAATTAGTAAACAAGAAACAAGAAACACACAAGTAAACAAGAAACAAGAAGTTAATTTCAGAAATTGCATATGATAAAGAGTTGAAGCGTGTTTAACCGCGGGGCTCTCTACTGGACCTCCATCATATGAATCGTGGGTTGAAATGCCATATTGCACTGCGGGGCTGCTTTACTGGACCTCCATCATATGCATCGTGGGTTGAAATGCCATGGTCCTGAGAGTCGAATCTACATGATTTTGGAGATAACAAGTAGGAAGCCAAATCCACGATGCATCTTTCAAATTGTGAACAGCCACCTTTATTTCTTGTCCTGCAGCGATCACTGTTGGTAAGAAGCACACGTGATTCCCGACTGCTATGCACTGAAAATAATATGAAGGACACCATTGGATACTTTTAAAATGATCAAACATGGCCGGAGGCATCCTTGCAATCTCTTTCCACTCCCCGGAGAATAAGTTTGAGTCTGAGGCTGAGGCTGAGGCTGAGGGTGAGTTTGAGTTTGAGGAGGTGAATCGATAGCCATGCTCAAACTCCCATATAACTGCCACTTCATTTAACAGTTCATTTTGCTCACCTTCCCCACTAACTTCTGGAGGCGCATGTATGCAAGTGACAAGTACCCGCGACCCGCATTTGAGCAGGTTAGGACAGTGATATTGCACAGAGTTTGGGAAGGGTGAAAAATAGATTGGAATGTGGTCGGGCCTTCCGTTTCCGTTTCCGTTTGATGGGATTGTGAAACGGAAGATGCCTGTCTTCCTCGCCCGGTACTGAAACCCCGCACTGTAAAATGAACCGTCGCAGAAGACAACGTCGCCACAGAATTCAGCCCGGAATATCCCAATTGAATACAACGGGAGGAACCCTGCGATCTTCCACCTACCGTCAGAACGATCGTAGATTTCCACGGTGGAATCCAGCTGCCCGCTCCGAAGTCCCAACGCCACCACTGTAGGCATATTATTACTGTTATCATTCACCACGATGCATCTGTCGAGGACGGTTGTTATATTTGAAAAGCGAGGGAGCTGGAAGGACTTTCGTGTATAAGGGTTGCACACCGTCGGGGCAAAGCTTCTGTCTAAGTATGGACCATCTACCAGCATCAGTCCTGCCGCGGATCCTCTCCATCTGACGTTGGCACTTCTCTCCTGTTGGTCTTGATCCAGGAATGAAAGGGAGAAGCAAGGCTTCCAGGTTCGTGTGTAGAAGCAGAAAGCCATAGAAGGCGTATTCGGCTTATCATCACATAGAAGCAACCATGGCTGCTTGTTGACATCCGCCTCTGGCCAGATATGGTTTATGAAGCCATCGGATGAAAGAATATCGTTCCATTCCTTACATATACTACGACATTTATACACGCAATTCACTGGCAGCCACTTCAATATCTCTTGTTTTAAACTTCTTGGCAATTCATCCCACCGCTCGCGGGAGTCATCTGGCTGCACCTCCTCGTCCTTTTCTGTTTCCCTCTTTCTTTTCGTTTCCATCTTTCATTCACTGAACTCAACACAATAATGAATATGGTTACATAGAGATGCAAATATCTGCACAGGACGACGGAGAAATCCTTAGCTTTATAGTGAATATGGTTACATTAACATTATTATATATACATATTTGAAAACATCCGTTCCTTTTGATTCGCAAGAAAACTAACAGTAATAAATTTCTTATACACAATACTATGTATAACAACACATGTTTTCAAATCTTGTGAACCTTAACAAGAATACATGGTCACAATTAATATTAGCACTTTTTAAGTAATGGCACTTTCCAATTGCTTAATGACAACAGATAATATTGTATTGTGATTGTTTATTTGTATAGATATTTTAGTTGGATCATTGTATAGATATTTTAAATTTTTTATATGCATGTATTTTTTTTAAAGTTATGATACTTTTTAATTACTTAAATGAAATGAATGACAATTTAAAATAGTGTATGGTGTTTGTGCATTTATATAGATTGTAATGTCCTCAAAAATTGAAAAAAAAAGTTATAGGCTAGTAAAAACTATCCAAAGGGAACATTATTACACTTGCTGAATATAACGTACACTAGTTGTACCATTGCTTGGTCTTAAGTTGTTCTTACTTTCTATCATTTGATCTTTCAATTATACTTATTGTTGTATTTTAATTGGGATGTCGTGTTGCTGTTTACTACTTAGTTCTTGTGATTATACATTTGTCGTGTATATGTCATTACTTGATTATATGCTTTGTTCTTTCTAGATAGTCTTACTCGTTATATATATGGTTCTAACTTGACTATCTTTTATGGGAACAAAGTGGGCGGAGTGGCGGGACTCGTTCTCCTATGATGGTCTGAAAGGTAAAGTGTTCACTTAGCAGGATTACTTAGTCCTTCGAAATAAGGCACCTCTTGTATTTTTATATGGAAATTATACTTAGTGACAAAGGCTCGATAAAGAGTCCTGGACATTTCGATCTTTAATTACACTTACTGTTTGTTACTACGCTTCCTTATCGATTTAGAGTGATAGCAAGGTAAATCTTGTTTCATTAAATATCTAACCTAGATACATTAACTATGTGATACCTAGCAATCAATATATTTATATTCCATGTCTATTTTATTACAACTTATTAACCTATCTCTTTTTTTTAATGGAAGGTTATAACTTGGCTTAAGATTAAGCTTCGGTTTATTATGGTAAACACTACCATGGCATATTTCATATGCCATGGTTTTCTAAGCATTAAGCTCACAGAGCATGAACAGTATTAAGGCTCAAGTCTAAGGCCTAAGCAATACATGTCAATACTTATGCATGGTGTTTGGACTTAGGGTTGCCGCATATATTGTAAAGACTATACATTACAGAACCTTGTGATGTATTTTGTGATGGCGTGTTAAGATATGGTTGAACCATATAGGTTGGGGTTTTAAGACTTGCATGGGGATGGAGACTATTGTTACTGCAACGATACTAAACTATGGAAAATGGAGTTTTGGCCTTGATAATGGACACCAACTGGTGCCATTAATGCACCTTGATTTTTGTGGCAGCCCAAGCTTAGGGCTTGGCTCACGATGGACTTTTCATTTCATTTTGGTTGTTTGGGGTTTGGTCTTGGCTTTGCACAGGGGAAATGGAGGCGACCTCCAGGGGCATCTAAGGTAACTGTCATCCATTTTATAGCAACGCTTGGTAACTTATTATGTGGTTTCAACATATCAAGCTCATCATCCTTCATCGTTCGTGTTTGTAGGTGCCCGGGTTAGCGCATAGCGGGATAACTCGACAAGCTTCGTTGTCTCAGCAAGGATAATGTCATATGGTGCAAGGTAAGCCTATTAACAAGCTTATGCTTTCCACCTCTCGGCCTATGGGCAGAACTATGTTTCAACTTGTTACTTGGTTGGGGGTTTTTAGTGTGGGGTTTCGAATTAGCCTTCGGGCTTGTATTGAACATACTTGGGTTTTATAATATTAAGGCATTTAAGCCATTAAAAGAATCTTATGCGCTTACAGTATCTGTGTATAAGTTTATGTTTATGTCAATCGTTACTTTGAAGTTGGGGTTTTTAAGCCATGGGTTGCACCATTGCTTGCAATGGTGCCATAGTCATTGACACGCTGGTGTGGACTTGACTGCAATAATGGAAATACTATGTAAATATTATACCCCTGTGTTTTTGGCAATGGATACATTACTGTATGGGTGTGGAATTTATGATGTGTTACTTACTATGGGTTAAAAGAGGAAAAAACCTTCGTTGATGGACTTTGTATAATGATTTTATTCTGTTCTTCACTATAATACATGACAACGAAAAGGGTGAGGTCATTCCGTGTATGGCATTGGCTCTTCTCAGGGTTGTTGCGATAGTTTAGTTGGTTGCAATCTTTATAGTTTCGTTTTATTAATATTTATGTGGAAATTGGGAAGCCATGGGGGAAAACCCACAACTGCTATTGTTGCTGTAGGTTTCCTTTTTAATGGACTGTGTATTTAATTATTTTGGCTAATGCCATAATTACTGCGCAAAGGAAGAGCTTAAGCCTTAACACTTAGCTGTAGCATAATGGTTGGTTATTAAAAGTATTGGTGTTATTATAATATGTATCTCACATACCTTGTATGTCTAGCGTGGCCTTGGTAAACAAATACCCACAAGGTTCAATCCTGTTCGTGGTTGATGTAACGAGTTGTATTTTTTATATGGATGCGAATTAGGGCTTGAATTCCCACATGATTCGATTCTTGTCCACCCTTGTAATTATTTAGATATGTGTAGAGAATTCGATATGGTTTATGAAATGGAAAAGATTCATGTGTATGAAAATTATATTGGGGTTTTTAATATGATGGTTTTGTGGTTATGTAGCGATTAGAAAATGATAGTATACAAGATTCGTTCTTGTGACCTTATGAAACTACTAGATGCATTAATTTATGATTATGGTATTATTTGGTTAATTATTTCATTGTGGTTGCGATAGATATTTAAATGGGACCATTCGATTGCTAGGGCATAAGTTTTGATTGTATGGATTTATGTTAATGTGTTTTTAAGACTTGGGGTTGCATATTTTATTATGAAATGAGACACGATCTTGGACCCAATGGATGGTCATGATACTTCTCTGTTCATTTGCTTAAGATGATGTTACTTTTAAGTATTTGAACTATGGATTTAAAATGGAACAAGAGGATTGATCTTGGATAAAATGGATGGTCACGATGCTTACTATGTTCATTTATTTATGATAAAGTTTATTTAATGGAAGGAATTAGTATCTAGCTTATATTTAAATATACAGACCTTGATAGGTTTGTAATGGTTTATTTATCTTAGATTTTAATGTAGAAATATTATGGTCTGTGATTAGCTGGTTAGATTCGTAATTACATTCTATAACTGTTAATGTATATTAATAGATAGGATTTTGATTCATTTACTGTTGATGACTATATATATTTATATATAATATAATAGTTCAGTTTGTAGATAAGAACTTGGATTATCTAGGTTATTAGTTTATACATATATGTATTTAGAACCTTCTTCTAAGATTAATCTATTCAAATCTAAACATGCCTCTACTGACAACTGGAATATGTCACTAGAGTAAGCAAGGATAAAATAGAAGCTATATAGTAACCTGAAACAAAACCTAGATTACATTAAACACAATTTAATTAATGAAGATAAATACATAAACAAACTCACTTGAACAAACCCTCGTGAATATAGCATGAGATATAATTTGTAGCCTAGGGTTATACTTTAAGAAATGGAAACCCTATAATATATAGACAATACAACCATTTATAGGGTTAGAAAATACAATATGAACCTTTACCTAAAGAAGCCAACATATATGCTAGAAATGAATTAGATATAGTAGGATTTCATACGTGTAATTTTTTGAAACTCCTTTGATGGTTGAGCCTGCACACTTTAAATAACCAACATTAACAATTCAAAGGCAGATCTGACCTCTGTTTTTTATGAACAAATCACTTGGGAACTACCATGTTCCACTCAACCATGAAACAGAACCGTTCATGGTTTTAATCTAGATCCCCCCCCCCCCCCCCCCCCCCCCCCCCCCCTCCCCCCCGAGGTGGAATCCAACATGTAGGTGTCTTAGAGCTCCTAAGGTAGGGTTTCCTATGTGGTGTATTAGATCTCAATCAGTTTTCCTTTTTTCTTCCAGAAAAACACTCTCCAAGAATTACATGAGAGAAAACAGGAAGAAAAATGACTCCTCTAAATGATAGATCAGAACACCAAGCCTCTCCTTCGCTTGAGTCTTTATAGATAGACTTTTTAGTCAAAGGGACAGTTAAATCAATAAATCCTTCTTTCTTGATTTAACCATTTTTAATTACTTGGGTAATTTTCAACATTTTAACTTAGGAACTTTTAACTAGTTCCTAGTTAGACTCTCATAGGAATTATACTATTTATTAATTCTTTAATAATGAATAATAATTCATGGAGCTTCTCTTCTTTCTTTCATTTGTTTATATTATTAATATATTTAACTATTTATACATACCTTTTATAAAGTACATAATAATATAGAACTTTGTTAACATTTGTCTTTGGACATCATATACCATGATCCCTAGACTTAATGACACTTCTTCATTAAGGTCAAGTAGGTAGACGATTTAGGTCTGCTAGGCTAGGTAACTCTAAACATCCTTGTGTGTTGGATTTCCCTCGTATAACATGGTATTTCTTCAGTACTTGATTATAATACAGAAATTCAAAATATCATTTAATAAATTAAAAATAAGTATGACGAGATCAATATATTTCTCGAGTATTTTTCCCTCAAAAGTTATTAAATTATTTTTAGTAACCCCTAGCGCTTACTAGATTTTGTACTCAATGCTTTAACAGGGAGTTACAACCTATTGCAATTCCAGATCTCTTCGCTCAACACTAATGCTAGGATGTACTTGTACGATACACCTAGAGATACAATGGCCAAGGATCCGATGCCTCAGAGCTTATTCTCAACATCAACATGGAAGGCTCTAGTGCTTATATCCAACATTTCCAAATCTTATCTTTTCATGTGTTCTAGAGCTTCTCGCTCACCACAAATGTAAGTACTCATGTGCTCCAGAGCTTCTCGCTCAACACAATTCATCAATCATTCAAGTGCTCCAGAGCTCCTCGCTCAACACAAATCATCAATCACTCATGTGCGCCAGAGCTCATTGCTCAACACAAATCATCAATCACTCATGTGCTCAAGATATCCTCGCTCAACACAAATAATCAATCACTCATGTGCTCCTGAGCTTCTCTTCTTTCTTTCATTTGTTTATATTATTAATATATTTAATTATTTATACATACCATTTATAAAGTACATAATAATATAGAACTTTGTTAGCATTTGTTTTTGGGCATCATATACCATGATCCCTAGACTTAATAATGCTTCTTCATTAAGATCAAGTAGGTAGACAATTTAAGTCTACTAGGTTAGGTGACTCTAAACATCCTTGCGTGTTGGATTTCCCTTGTATAATGTGGTAGTTCTTCAGTACTTGATGATAATACAAAAATTCAAAATATCATTTAATCAATTAAAAATAAGTATGATGAGATCAATATTTTTCTCGAGTATTTTTTCTCGAAAGTTATTAAATTATTTTCAGTAACCCCTAGTGCTTACCAGACTCCATACTCCACTCTTTAACAGGGAGTTACAACCTATTGCAATTCCAAATCTCTTCACTCAACACTAATGCTAGGATGTCCTTGTACGATACTCCTAGGGATATAATGGCCAAGGATCTGATGCCTCAGATCTTATTCTCAACATCAACATGGAAGGCTCCAATGCTTCTTCCCAACACTTCCAAATCTTATCTTTTCATGTGTTCTAGAGCTTTTCGCCCAACACAATTCATCAATCATTCAAGTGCTCCAGAGCTCCTCGCTCAACACAAATCATCAATCACTCATGTGCTCAAGAGCTCCTCGCTCAACACAAATCATCAATACTCATCTGCTCCAGAGCTTCCCACTCAACACAAAACATCTCATCAATCATGTGCTTCAGGGCCCATGCCCAACACAAACAAGCATATATATATATCATCAATAATTGGTTTACGCCCAATATATAAAACAAAGATCGCCATGTTCATATGCAGTGGGGTTTTCAACTGAATGTACGATCCTGTTGTTAATGAATCTTCCCAAATGTACTATTTCGTTGTTTATGAAAATGTTTTGGAAAATTTTAAAAAATAAGAAAAGTATAATTGAGTAAGATAAAAATTATTCAAAACTTTTTTTACCAATTTTTTAATTAAAAAAATTGACATAAATTTTGGCATTGGCATGATTATAAAGATTAAAGTTTCAAATGTAAATAATTCATCCAATCACTAGATCAATGTTTGAAAGCTATAATGCTTGGAAATTGATGAAAGTTATTTAAACCTTGGGAAATTCTGAAAGGATCAAACTCTACACATGTGTAACTTTTTTTGCTTAGCGAGATTACGACAATTTTAAATAATGAACAACGCACCCTGTCTGAGTTATCGTTAGCAATTTGGTTGTAGGAGTAAAGATAATATAGAAATTTTTATTGATTCAAATTTTTGACCGTTTGGATCTGTAAATTTTTTTTACCGTTTGGGTATGTAAAAGTCAATATGGTAAAGATAATGCTATTAACACCTTAAAAATTCAACCCCGGAGAGATTTGATTGTTGATAGTTCTTCTTACCAATATGTAGCCGCCAACATTATTATTCAGAGCCAACTAATGTGGTATCTCTTTGGTTGTTGGACTTCGAATCCATATATATAAATTTTACTCCTGTCATACTAAAACTCATGAAATAGACCTAAATTTTATTCCCGTCATACTAAAACTCATAAAATTTTACCAAAAACGTTTCAATTTTATACCATGAAAAATGATTCTGTAATATAATAGTAGCTTCTCACCATTGTTCTACATCTCTCTTCAGTATAGATACAATGGAGTGACGGACTTAAATGCACAACGTGAATGTGCCATATTCAATGGGGAATGGCGTAATGAATGTATGACTATCTATATACAGTGATTGTGGAACACACGGTATACAGTGATATGTCAAGATTTACAGTTAACATTCAATCAAAGCGTCGTCTTGTTGGTTTTGCATTTATTTTCTTCAACCAAATCCCCAACTACTACTCCATTACATGTCAAAGAAGAATTGTATTGCACAACTTTTTTCAATTCACTAGTCTTTTTATTATGTTACAATGTAGACTCAGACTTTTTCTGGTCGACAATGATTGTGATGCTTTTGATTTATTATTGTATGTCAATTTTTGGCTTCAATATAAACAATTTATTTTTATTTTCAAGACAAATTAGAATAACTTTTTATTATAATAATAAAAAAATAGTGAACTATCACCTAATTATTTTAATAATAACAAAACATTAAACTATCAGGTAAAATGAAGAATGTTAAATTTTATTTAAAATAGTTTATATATATATATATATATGTATATGTATATGTATATGTATATGTATGTATATATATTACCAGCATTGAGTCTATATCAATAATAGGCCCATCAAACTAAGAAGATCAACATCAATGGACTCAATATAAAGAGAGATGACTGAGTACATTGATATAAATATTGCATGGCAATCTAAAAAACCAAAAAAAATAAGCACAGTTTACAACCTTTGAAACAAAAAAATGCAAATGGGAAAATAATTGTAAGAGTTCATATGTATAGTTGCAATTTAAGTGGTTTAAATTTTTTATTTATTACTTTTTACTTAACAAAACCAATAAATTTACTTTTTAGAACTAAAAGGTAACTTTACATTTAACCTTACATAAGGTTATAAGATATCTCTCATAATTTTATATTATTTATAATTTATAGCCGTTATGTAATAATGTTACATAATGTTACAAGATCTCCCCCATACTAGGGTGTAAAGCGCCTCTGGGCTCAATAAAATATTTTAAAAAAAATAAAATAAAAATATAAACATATTAAAAACATAAAAAATATAATATAATAAGAATATGATAGCTAAAAACATACTAGTATTAAAAATATAATAAAAAATATATAAATCTCAATGTAGTAATTTTCTAAAATATTAATTAACTAATAAAAGTAAAATGATATTGATATGAGTTTAAATATTTCTTTTAATTTCAACAAAATTTAAAATTCTTTAACTATTAAATGATATAAATCTTTCACAAAAATTAAGGTATATATATATAATTTGCAATATTCCAAACAATAGTTAAATGAATAAACTTTGTATATAAAAAAGAAAGTAATACTTATTCATTAAGGTTCTATTTGTTAAAAGGATACAAATTATTGAAATGCTTATAAATCATATATAAACTGATCGAATTTGACCAAATGGTGATTTTGGAGGGCAATGTAGATGTTGAGACCATAGTTGTGTTTTCCATTAGAGAGATTCAACACAAAGTCCACCATGGCATTCACAATGCATTCACAATGGGGCCTTAATATATAGGCTTCCAATTCCAAAATGAAATACCTGAAATGGTATTTTCATAATTTTTTTTGAGGAGAGTCAACACTATGACCAATGTCATGTGCAAGTACGACCCAACCATATTTTCCTTTGTTTCTCTGTGGGATATAAATGAGCAGTTTTGCATATTAAAGTTTGTCAAACTAAAAAAAACTAGATGTTTTTCTTTGATTTATACTCCTAGATATTCTTTTGTTTCAATAGAATTTGATAGAATTTGAGATAGAGTAATCTATATCAAAACCACAGACAACCCAAATATTAATAATTGTGATTTTGTTTGCTTTATACAATTTTTTGTTTCATAATCTCATTATATATTAATAATTGTGATTTTCTTTGGTTTATACAATTTTGTATTTAATAAGCCCAGGATTTATTGATCCCATTCACATTATATTCCTTATTTCATAATGTTTTGAGGATAGTGAACACTGTGACTATCTCTAATACCCCCTGATTTAATATTTTTTAATTCTTCTCGAAAATGCTTTCATTATTATTTTGTTATTCTTTGACATGAGGTCAAGAATAAAACGTTCATTTTTAATAAAAAATGTTGAAGGAGAACACAAGTGGAAATAGCTATTGAAAAAGTGTTAGCTGACCCACAAGAGGGAAAGAACAAGTGACTGATACCACTAAGTGACAACTCAAGATGCAGGAGGCATCATCCCCAAAAATCAATTCTGCACTCCTAGTTGAGTTGCTGAAGAGAAGGAGGCTCATAAATGACCACGTCCTAAGAAAAATACTATTTAATAGTATGCTTATGAACAACAGGAGGCTAGCAATGGACGAGGATTACCATCTGTGTAATGAAAGAAATGTCAAGTGATCTCTTCTTTTAGATAATATGTGACCTCTTTCACATGTTTGGAAAGTGTATTTAGTTGGTAAAGAGTCTTGTGAAGAGCTAAATGACTATATGAAAGATTCCAATAGATATTTTTGAGCTATATGTTCTGCTATTTCTCCAAGGATGCGCTACCTAATTCATTATTGTGAATACCCAAAGGATATCTCGACAAAATTGGATAGATCTTTTTGCAAACATAATGAGGATTATTATAGCAATTTGGAGAGTGCACATAACACCTCAATTCTAGTTCTTTATCAAGATGCATAGTCCTCTACAGTCTCTGATGAATTTGTTCATGGTGAAGAAGATGTAGATTCAACACAACAAGTTCCTGTTGCAACCATTCTCTTTTATTCAAATGATTCCTCCTCCTATCAAGAAGAAAATATTGGAGATCATTCTTTTTATGTGTCTCTTGAAGTTGAAAATCCTGATTCATGTTCCTTTGATATTATCAATGAACAAGAAGTTACTAATGGAGATTCCATTATTGAAGATTAACAGACGCATTCAATGTTCTCTACTTCACTACCTGCGCATACTTCACCTCTTAATGGTGCGCAACTCAATGTATTCACATGTTTTCTTATCTAGATCAAGTATTATATGTGTCTTACCATTCACCATAATTGATTTATTGCACTTCTAAATCTCCTCCTTGCTTCTTGACACCTTTTCTCAGATCCTCCTTGAATATTTTGAACATCTCTCTTAGTCCTCCTTTCATACTTCTACCATAGAGGATTCTTTATCATTTAATACTCTAGAAGATTATGCCTTTTCTTCCCATGAGTCTACTAATGATCTAGTTTGTGTTCCTTTGGATACTTTGGAATTTAAATCAACCTATGGAGTCTTTGCATTTTCTCACTAATCGTAATCCTACTCTTTTTTCCTGCATGGTCTCTTACACACTTTCTCTCACTACAAATGAAGATGGATACCTTATGCATTTGCTTGGGCACTTGTCTCACCTATTTGGAAATGATTTTACCTCTACCGGTTCGAATTCCAAGTCATCATATCATCTTGGAGATGATTACAAATATCAATGATGCTTCAAGAACTTTAATTCCTACTTTAACATCAATGGATCTTAATTTTTCTACATGGTATGAGTCACCATACTGTAGTTGTCTATGTCCCTGATCCAATTGAGTATATTTTTATTGTTCCCAAGAGAAATATACCTTCAGACATTTGATCAAGTATCATATAAACCTGAGTTTGGAGCAGCAACATTTTTTTTTGTTTACATCTCATGTCCACTTTTCACAGAGGATTTTGTTCCCATGAGGTTTTGCATGTTAGGCTTATTTCACAAGGATGAAATACGTAAAGGGTTACCGTAAGGCCTAAGTTACATGGGCCCTAATATTTTCTTCATGTTTACTCACATAAAGTTGAAATTAAGGAGGGGTGTTGGAATATTGAAAACCCACCTATAGACTTAGAATACAATAATTAGTCATTTTAATTATTTTCCTATGTACTAGACTAGTAGTTGGGCTCCATATACCACCACTTGGTCAAAAATTGCCATAAATACCCCAATATAACACTTAGACATTAGAGGAAATTTCAACTCAAAATGGGCCCTTTAACTTTAACTCAAATTCCATGTCATCATGTGTTAGCCAATGAAATTGCTTTAAATTTCAAATACCATATAGGTCTTAAACACTTTTTTAATATAACTCTGGGAATAGGTATCATAAAAATAACTACTTTTTTTGTTTGTATTTTCGACATATCTCCCCATATTCATATTCAAATTATGATCAAGAGAGCTCGTTAGATGTGGAATTAAATTCTGCATCCAACGAGTACACACTTGGCATACTTTTGACGGACCCCGCTACCCGAAAAACAAGAAATACCTGAAAAAACGTGATGATGACAAAAGTATGTTGAGTGGGTACTCGTTGGATGCATAATTTAATTCCGCATCCAACGAGCTCTCCCGATTAAAATTTGAGTAAAAACACGTAGATATATGTTGAAAATACAAACAAAAAAGTAGTTTTTTTCTTTTCTTCCTCCAAAATTAATAAATATTATTTTATTATTTTTACTATTATTTTATTAATTTTTTTTAGGAGGCCCATTTTGAATTGAAATTTCCTCTAATGATGATTTTGGATAAGACTTTACTACTTTATTGATTGTCCAGAATAGCAAGGGAGAATTCCTTCCTTAATATTTATTTTGTCCTTCTTTTTTGGATTTTCACTAGATTAGGATAAAGGTAGTTGACTCACATCTGTCCTCTTCTGTGTCCAACTCATTATACATTATTTTCTCTTCAGTTTCCATGATTGGAAATATTTTCCACCACTCATTACCTATCCCACTTCCTTTAGATAATTCATGACCTCTTTCATAGGTTTGGAAAGTGTTTTTGTCACCTTTGGGGTTTTTTCATATTTAGTAATCTTTTTTTCTCACCCTATAATTTTCCTATGGTTGTGGCAGGAAGTCACAGGGGTAACCATTTCAAACCAATATTTAGACTGCATTCTATCCTATATAATCAGAGAGAGCTCTCTCTTAACACATGGTCATTCAAATATACATGTGTCTTTAAACAAGCATTCAGAAGGCTATATTTCTGAGGAAACTGGTTGTTTGGGATTTAAAGAGTGTAACACAGAAAGATAGAAAGAACAATTGGGAAATGGATTCAAAACATGAAACAAGAAAAGAACTTATAGCGAATAATGAACAACAATAACTATCAAAATTTGAGGCAAAATAGGTATCAATATTCAACAAAATATCTTCAAGAGATGGCAAAGGGAAATGAGAAGAAGACTAGTGAAGCAAGAGGCACCTATATGTGGATGAATCTCTTGCAACAACCTTTAGAAAAAGAAGCAATAGAGGATGATAATTGAAATGGATCATAGAATATGAATGCCAAAGCATTTACCAGAAACACGGACAAATGCATTATATGATGCGAACAGAGAACAAATTCCTCACGTTCAACTAAAAATGCATTAGAAGAAAATAAATATACATGAAAATGAAATATACAGGGGAAAAATGACTTAAAACATTGAACACTGTGATGAATCTCAGACATTTAGGGTATACTTTGCATTAATGCTCCCAAGAAAGGTTGTAGAGCCACAAATCCAAGCACAGAGGCTTCAAAAATGAATATCAAACAACCTTTTCTTCTTCTTTAGAGGGTATATTTATAGTGTGATGGGATCTCAAGGCCAACCACGAAACAAAAACAAATTCATTTACCATAATCAAGAATCAATACCATATACATAAAATCCTAACAACTTTTGATCTGGTAGATTCCCCATGACCACAAAACCAAAACAGGAAAACATGCTGGGATGTGAATGGTGGATCAGAAAGGAAACTTTAACATCTAGAACCTATGCTCACTTGATGGATCTTTATCTACGAGAAATATTAAACGTCCAACGATGTAGCCTTTTGCCGATTTCGCAACGAACCAACCTGATAAATTTCCTACTCTTTCTAATGCGAAATCAACCTGAATCGTAGATAAAAAATCTTCCCAAATCTATGTTGTTGAAATATGTACCATTGTGCTCCATAAAGTGACCTTTGTACTCCCAATATTCGAGCATGATATCCAATGGGAAGAGGACACATACTTTATCCACGTTTTCCATCTCATAGGCGCTCTAAACCTTTGAGTGTGCAAGTTGACTCATCAAAATCAATATCCAGCATAAATTGACTCCACCATCAATCCTGACCATTGAAACATGCATCCCTTTAAGTGATTCTACAAACCTAGAAAGTTACTTATCTCATGCACATGTTGCTCTTTTTTGCACCATTGATCTTAGACATAAAATTTCCTAGCAGTTGATCTCAGATCAAGCAGAAACTAGGATCTTTGCATTTTATGAATAAATTCTTATGTTTCATATTTCCACCTTTCTCCCCTTTTCCGAACCGTGGATCTTGGGTGGAAGCTTTCCCAACCGTCGATCGTGCAAAATAGGAAAGCAGGATTCCAATATTTTTATAACCAAACCTTTTTATTTCCACTTTTTGATTTTCACCTTTCTCCTCCTTTCCAAACCATTGATCTTGGGAGGAAACTCTCCTGATTGTTGATCTTGCAGATCATAGAAAGTGGGATTCTAAATTTTCCATGACCAAATTCCTGCATCTTACGCTTTCTGCTTTCCTCCTTTCTACTCCTTTCCACACTGTTGATCTTAGGTGGAAACATTTTGAGCCATAGATCTTGGACTGCGAAAAGCAAAAATCTAATTTTCCATTTTCACCATCGAGTTTTTCCTTTTCTTCCCTTCTACTCCTTTCTACACCGTTGATATGTGCGAGAGCTCTCCAAACTATCGATCCTACAAAAGGTAGAATTCTAACTTTTCATAGCCAAATTTCTTATATTTCCTCTTTTTGCCTCTTTGTTTCTTCTGAGCCATCGATCTATCCCAGCATCACCCTTGACTGTCGGATCTCGGATCACAGAAGTCAAAAATAGGGATTTGAACTATCTTTGGTAGAAACTTAGCATTTCCTACTTCCAACTTTTTGTTGGACCATTGATCTCTTCTGTGGGTTGGATCTCCACCATCCGTTTTCATATCAGGTTCATTTCCAAGGTTGCGCCTAAGGATTTTTTTATCCATTTTGACCTTCACGATTATGAATAAGCCTCCCAAGCAAATTTAAACCCTTTTCTGTACACCTATAGGTCATAAGACATGAGAATTTTTTTGACCCTACCCCTAAGTTTTTTACTGGTTTATACCTTTGCAAGGGAATTAGTGCAGATGACTAAGTAATAAAATCTTCAAAATTTAGAAGGTGCTAACAACGACTCCAACTAGGGGATGCTACCCTCCCTGTGAGGTAGTGAAGAACCACATAGACCATGTTCCTGATCCATTGGGATGGTCCCAAGCTTTCCTGAAACATGCTCTAAAAAAAAAGTTGAGTTGATACTGAAAACAAACTGAAAATTTACTAAAGAAATTCTCCCCATATAGAGAATCTTCACACCTACCTACCCTACTTACTGAGCACCAATGGAAAATCAAGTAAATTATGTTCTCCAATGAATCCAATCAAACAAATGATCCCATGATTGAGATCCTTCATCATGCTTGATAACAAATAAAGGACTTAATGGAAATAGGTTATGATGAGAGATCTTATCTTTGCTACAAACACATAACCCACCATTACCAGGGAGACTCTTTTCCACATATCTAGCTACTAGAGCATGACAACCTTCAAAATTTTCTATTATGCACTTGCCATGACAAGGCTCCTCCATATATTCAGATAGTGGATCATAAATTCCAAGATAGTCTTTAGTTGTTTTTGTCATTTTCTTGCCCCAATAAGGCTCCTCAAACTATAACCCCACCTGCACGTTGTCAAACTTGTCTTTAAAAGAATCATGTAAGGAATTCTCCTGACAATTTATACCCGAGACATCAATTATTTCGGTGACAACACCATAATTTAAAATTTGCTTTTTTTTCCCAGCATTTTACAGGGAATATCTTCAATAAAATCAAGTGGAATAAACTCTTCTTGACATGAAAATACTAAATTTGAAAAACATGAAAAGACATCCCATTTAGGACCCTCATCTTCCAGGTATCCATCATCATATTCATGATATATAGGTGGGCTAGAATCTTATTTAAAACGACCATAGACATAGTTCGTAATAGGATGATTGCATTCTTTATAAAAGTAAGGACTGGAATGGAAAGAAGATGTTAGTTTTTCATTCTTCTCCTCTTCCACCAGCAAAGAAGGATTTTCATGTCCATGTAAATCTTCAGGCGAAATTTGAGTCTGAAAAACACACAGAGGTCCATCTTCAACCATTAACCCAAAATATGATTCCTCTTTTAATTCAAACTGTGAAGGAGCTTCAAGATCTTCATGAGGGATGTCATTAAAGAAAGTGGAAAATACTGGATCATTGTCAGCAACATGCATATAATGATTATTACCCTAATTGTGAACCATTTGAGTTATTATATCCCTGTATCAAACATTCATCAATAATTCATTTAAAGAGACAGGGACTTTTTGCTTTGAATCTATCTTTGAAATATGACACTCCTCTTCTTGAGCAAAGTATATCCCGAAACCAATATCATCAAATTGATGATTTGGATTTTCCATTGGATCCTTTCCTCCCTCCTCATCAACATAATTATACAGGAAATGTGGCCTGATTTGTTGGGATCAGGAATTCTTTGATTTCTTGGAGGAGGAATGGGTCTTATGAACTTTTGGTGTCTATTATGTTGATATTAATTTCCCTTGGGATATGGTATGTTGTCTATAGTGAGTCTCTCCATCAATGTTTCCATGATTTTCATCATCATGTCCATACTGGCCTCTTGTAAGTTAGAGGAAGAAGGCTATGTGGGATCTTTTTCCTTTCTTCTTTCCCTCTCTTCTCTCCTTTTCTTTCTAGCAACAGTCAAGTCTGTTTCTACCTCTATGGCATCATTTATCATATCGACCAAGGAGGAAGATATTCTTTCACTCAACCATAAGGTAAAGTCTCTATCAAAAGCTTCGACATATTGGAGTTGGGCATAACCAGGGGGAGGCTTGAACTAGGCAGGGGTGGCATTATATATTATCATAAATATGTCATAAAAATCTAGGACAGGTTCACTCTCCCCCCTCTTCATGGAATGGAATTGGGACAACCACTCCTTTGGATTTTTCTTTTCTTCCCATTTTTTCTTGAAATAATATTCAAGAAAACAAACCTCCTAGTCTTTTTCCTCCAAGTTTGTCCAATCTAAAAACCATCCCATGTGATCCTCAGCTGAATACCCCCTCTCCCTATTAAATTGATTGATTTTTTGGTCATATCCCTGGGGAAGGTCATGAAGAGAATCAGGGAGCAGTATAGGTGAAAACCTTTTAGACTTTCATGGGATTATAGAATGGTTTGCAAGAGGAACTGAAGCACATTTGATAGATGGAATCAATGTGCTGTGAGGAACAACAAAGTTGTGAGGGGCTATAAAACTCGATGATGAAGGCTACTTAAGCTTTAAAGTGGTGGGAGACAAGGATAGGGCAGTTGGTTTCTCTATGGCAGTGGATCTTAATGAGGCTAATTTAGAGGGAAATAAGGGGCACTCTTGATCAGAAAAGGGTTGGAGATCCCTCCCTAGAGACTCAAAAAAGGATGCAGTATCAACTTTAGCACTATGAGTTTTACATGGATGATCATTGTTCTTATGTGGCTTGACTAAAGGATGTTTGTCAAAATCATATGTACAACATGAAGAGATACCTTAAGTTCTTAAAAAAGGATGTACATGGGTTATTCAATGGCCTTCTTTTGAGTGCAATAAACACTAGGAATTTTTTTTGACAAGCTTAGAAAATGATAGAAAATTTTTACGAGAAAGGATAAGGTGCCTTGGAGATAATGCACCCTTGAGTTCCTTATTTTTATTTTTACCATTCCTTTCCATGTTTTTACATTGGGCTCATTTCCCTAGTAGAGTTTCCATAGAAAGCTCTGAAAATATTTGCAGCTTCTAGGTTCTTGATATTCCCAGTGGAGTCACCTTCCAAATGTTCAAGTGGAGTTGATCGAGCATATATAACCAGCATGTGTCTATGACTCAGTGCTCAACCAGATCGTAGAACTAGGACAATGTCATTCTCCCCAAGGTGATAATAGTGATTACTCCCCCGCAACGGTGCCAATATGTTATCACCCTTTAATTTTCCTATGGTTGTGGTAGGAAGTTAGAGGGGTAAAAATTTCAAACCAATATTTAGACTGCATTATAGCCTATACTGTCATAGAGGGCTCTCTCTTGTCACGGGGTCATTCACATATACACTTGGGTTTAAAAAAGCATTCAAAAGGCTATATATCTAAGGGAACGGGTTGTTTGGGTTGTAAAGAGCGTAATATAGAAAGATATAAAGAACCATTGGGAAATGGAGTCAAAACATGAAACATTCAAGGACTTATAGTGAATAATGACCAACAATAACCTTCAAAATCTGAGGAAAAATAGGTATCAATATCCAACAAAATATATTCAAGAGATGGAAAGGGAAAATGAGAAGAAGCCAAGTGAAGCAAGAGGCACCTATCTATGGATGAATCTCTTGCAACGACATTTAGTGGAAAGAAAAATAAAGGACGATAACTAAAATGGAGCATAGAATATGAATTCCAAAGAATTTACCAGAAACACAGACATGCATTACTTGATGCAAGGAATGCTAAACGGAGAAGGAAATACTCACATTCAACTAGAAACACATTAGCACAAAATACACATACATGGAAGTGAAATACATGGGGGAGAACAAACTGAAATGAACAACGTGATGAATCTTAGACATTCAAGCTATACTTTACATTAATGCTCCCAAGAAAGGTTCCATATCTACAAAACCAATCACAAAGGCTTCAAAAATGAAGGTCAACAATGGAGTTGTGACACATGAGGCAGTCTACAACTTACTAAATTCTAGGAGGTCTCTGGATCCATCTACAGTCTTAGAATTTAGTAAAATGTACAAATTCATTGTCAAAATTGTAATTTTTCATTACCGAACTAATCCACAACTAAAAATGACCAATTGTTATGTGGTCATTTTTAGTCTAAATATATCGTGACTAGATTTGGTCATTTATCTTGGTCTTTTTTAGTTTGGTTTTATCTGGTGACCAAAAGTGGTCATTTATCTTAGTCTTTTGTAGTTAGCCCACTTAAATTTATCAATTTTGGTCATTTATCCCTTGAAAAAAATTATGTTGACCAAAACTTTTGGTCTCCTGGTCATTAATCTCTCATTT
This sequence comes from Pseudotsuga menziesii, assembly GCA_001517045.1. Lineage (NCBI taxonomy): Eukaryota > Viridiplantae > Streptophyta > Pinopsida > Pinales > Pinaceae > Pseudotsuga > Pseudotsuga menziesii. Next base: position 261,150 of record LPNX010732780.1, on the reverse strand, counting down.
TGCACTAGTGTCATCTTGATTTTTCCTTTTCGAAGAGGGTTCAACAATTGTAGTCCCATCACTCGTCCTCCTTGCAAGGAAAGTATTTTCGAACTACACCAAGCTTGTTGCGGAAATGTTCAAACTTTGTTCGAGAAAGAGGCTTGGTTAGTATATCATCAACTTTCTCATTGGTACTCACATACTGGAGCTTGATGGATCCCTTTTGTACCATATCCCTTTAATATAAATTTTCAATTTCTATATGCTTCGATTTGTCAGGGAACACCGGATTTTATGTCATCTTTATACAACTCTATTTTTCACAAAAAATTACTGTGTTTCCCACCTCTATGTCAAATATTCCTGACATCAGCTTCTAAAGCCATATCACTTCACAACAAGTGCATCAAGTTATGATGTACTCTTCTTTAGTTGTACTGAGAGCAACATTGGGTTTTTTCTTACTAAACCATGAGATCATGGTGGATCCGAGACAATAACATCCACCTGAGCTTGTCTTTCTGTCTGCAACACTTCCTACCCAATTAGAATCTGTATACCCATACAAATTGAAGTCATGATCTCTCTCAGAGTACAGTCCCAAACCAATCGTACCTTTTAGGTACCTCATCACATGCTTTGCAGCTATCAAGTGAGCCCATCTAGGTTTATCTATATACTTACTGAAGGTGTTCACAACAAAGCATATATATGGCCTTGTGTTTGTGATATACATTAACGACTCAATAATATGTCTATAGTGAGTCATGTCCACTAGCTCGGATGTCTCATCAGACAACAAATTTAAGTTGGTTTCCATGGGTGTGGCCATGGCTTTACAATCCAACATATCAAACCTCTTCAATATTTATATTGCATACTTTCCCTGATTCAGAAAGATTCCTCCTGGGATCTGCCACACTTCCACCCCTAGGAATTAATGCATCAATCCAAGATCTTTCATCTAGATTCTTCTTACAATCCTTGATATGTTTCTCATTTCCATTTAGAAATACATCATCCACATACAACAATAGTATGACTAGTTCATGATCCATAATATTCCTATAAAGATTATGATCATATTTACTCTTTGTAAATACCATGCTTGTCAAGAAGCTATCCATTCTTCCATACCAAGCTCTGGTAGCTTACTTTAGTCTAGACATAGCATTTTTCAACTTGCATACATGAGTTTCTCTATCTTCGACTTCAAATCCTTGTGGTTGTTCGATGTAAACCTTTTCCTCAATCACACCATTAAGTAAGGTTGTATTTACATCCATTTGGTGTAAGTCCCATTTCATCATGTAGACAAGTGCCATGATAGTTCTGATGGAAGTGTACCTTTCTACTGGAGAAAATGTCTCTTCATAATTGATCCCCTCTTTGTAAGAGAATCCTCTAGCCATGAATACTGCTTTATACTTTTCAATACTTCCATCTTCAACATGTTTGATCTTTTATATCCATTTCGAATATACCACACTCTTGTTTTCTTGTTTGGGAAAAATATCCCAAACATCATTCTTCATGATTGTCTGGTATTTTTATGTCATTGCTTCAACCCATTCTTTCTTTTTTGTAGATTCCTCATAGATGGTGGGTTCTTAGTCTACAAGATCACACATCAAAGCTACATAAATGGAAAATGGCTTTGATCTTTTGTTGGTTCTTGTGGAGCCTTCTGGTGCTCCATATCTTTCTGTTGATTGTATGATTTCTCTTACCCAAGCATGTTTTCTCTCTTGAGAGGGGGCTCCTGAGGCTCTAACATGTAATGATCTTCTGATGCTACTATTTCAGGAGTTGGTTTAGCTTGTGTCCTTTTGGGAGGTTCATATTATTATGTACTTCTTCAAGCTGACACTTCTATATTTCTGAAGAGCTTCCTCTTCATTGAGGGTTACATCCCTACTGATCTCGATATGATGGAATGATGAGATGTATATCCTAAAGGATTTGGAGACTTTAGGGTACCCTACAAATATTCCCTTCTTACCAGAAGGATGCAACTTGGTTCTCTTCTCTTTTGTAATATGTACATATACTCAACAGCCAAATATATTGGGATGTCTTAGTTCATGTTTGTTTTTGGTATACATCTCTTCAAGAGTCTTTAATCCAAGAGCATTGTGAGATAATATATTCTACACATGTACAGATCTTCTTGCAGCTTCAACTTATAGGTGCATAAGGAGGTCTTGGTCATGAATCATAGTCTTCACTTCTTCCATGATAGTTCTAATCTTTCTTTCTGCAACACCATTTTGTTAGGGATTATAAGGAGTGGTTAGTTCCTTCTTGATGTCTTCCTCCTTACAAAATGCTTCAAATTCCTTCGAATTGTATTCTCCAATGATTATCTGATCTTAGCGTCTTGATTCTCTTTTCTGACTGGTTCTTATCAAGGCTTTGAATTCCTTAAATTTCTTGAACACTTCACTCTTATTCTTCAAGAAGTGTATCCAAGACTTTCTTGAATAATAATCAATAAATGTGACATAGTATTCATATCCACTCAAGGATATGGAGAGAATAATACCACATACATTAGAATGGATTAGTTCCAACGTACCTTTAGTCTTTGTGTCACTCTTTGGAAAGGGATTCTTGATGTTCTTTCCCTATGCACATCCCTTGAAGGTTCCCTCATGTTTGATATTTAGATATGGTAACCCTGTTACAACCTTTCTCACATAGGGAAATTCTTTGTAGTTGATGTGAGCAAGTCTCCTATGCCACAGTTCACTTGAGTTGGTAGTCTCATGGACAAGGGTTTTCTCTGGATACCCTTTCAATTTGTACAACCCTCCTTCTTCTCCAATGACTACAGCATATTCAAGTGTCTTTTCTTTGGACCACATAAGTACTTGTCCATCTATAAATGAAACTCTATATCCTTTCTTATCTAGAGCTAAGATGCAAAGTAGGTTATTTTTCAAACCTAGAACATAAAGTACTTCCTTGATCTTTATGGAGGTCCCAGAGTCAAGCTTGTAGCTTGATTCTCCAATACCTTTGATGGTATATTGAGAGTCATATCCCGATGATACATTCTGGGGAGAGTTCTTCTCTTAAAGATTTGACAAAGTTGTCTTCTTTCCTACCACTTAAGGGATCAAGCGATCTCTAACGGAATTAGCAATGATCCTCATTACCTTGATTAGGTCTTGTTCATTCTTCTCCTTAGCTTCAGCTTCTTCATGTTCTGCAACTTCATTGTTGTTGTACTTCTCAATACTGTTCTCTTTCAGAATGAGGACAATCCTATACTTCTAATCCATGAAGTTTTCTAGGCCTTCCAATTTGTCTTCAAGCTTAGTGCTTGGGACCATCTTGTCCAGTAAGTCACTCCAAATTGAAATGTATCAAAAAAAGAGATTGAACTTACCAGTAGATGCACTTGGAGGAGGTAATTTTATTGATCCAACTGCTTTATAGAGATCCCTAACCTTCAAGTCTTCAAATCCTACTTGTAAGGTTGCAGCACTTGATATTTTCTGGTTCTGTTTCATTGTAGTTTTCCTGGTTCACTACCAAACTAGGCTTTTCATTTCCTAGAGATTTAAACACACAAAAAAATTGATCTAGGGCTCAATAGATGCTCTCTGGGAGGGTGCAAATTTCTATGCAAGAAGATATTCAAAACTCCAACTTTTGTAGAAACCCTAATTTCTTCCAGAGAGGGAGGAGGGAGAATTTCACCTTGTGAAAGCTACTCTAATCAGGTTAGCTTTGTGTAAGTAGGAATATTTCACCTTCTGCAGACAAAAGCTGTTACTTTGGTCTGAATGGTTCAGATCCAGAACAAATTAGTGAACGACAAAGGGTGAAGACCCTCCCTGGATATCGTAGATACCTGGAATGCCGCTTCAATAGTGCACCTATGTACCCACAATCAGATTAAACACGCAAACACATCAAATCTACCAAAACATAATCTATTAATCTATGTCAATGACTAAGGAATCCAACAACATTTACATGTGAAATCAACAACAACATTAATGTGGGATGGAAATTAGCTTTGCATTAAGATGAATGTAGAAGTTTACAACCAATTAAGCCTTAGTGTTGAGAGTTCTTTCCAATGGCTCCTTGGCTCCAACTACACCTTGCCTCCAAAGACTCAAGAATGGTTTTGACAAAGTTTGGGTATGAAACACAATTCTTCCTCCTTTGACCCATGGGGGATGAGCTAGTATTTAAAAGCATGGGAGGATAGCTATGGTTGAGGATCTCATGGGTGAGGTGGATATTAGATCCTAAAAGTGAAGATCTAGAGCTCCAGCTATTCCTAAACCATAGGGATGAGGCTCCACATAGGAAAGCTTCGAGAATCCTCTCAAAGATTCTCTTTTTACCTTCAAAACTCTAGCACCACTTTTCCAAAGAAGAAAACAGGTGGTGATAAGGGTGCACCACCTTTTCCCGTAAGGGAAAGAGTGGTGGAACCTCTCTTCTCTCATGTATCAGGAGTGGTGCTGGCTCTTTACTTCTTGGGTAACACTTTTGATCAATGGGGAAAGAGCATTACTAGCTCATAAGAGGGAAAAATTGCAAGGGGTTGATTTATTCCTTCATTTCTCTAGGGAAACTCTAAGGGATTGGAGCAGTTAAGGGGATACCTATCTCAAAACATGAGGGTGACGATATTTTGCTATAACACTTTGATACCATTTTAAGTTTTCATATGCTAGACTATATATTCAATAGTATTCTATTCAAAATCATAGCAGGAGCATATCAAGAATCACTTTTAGAAACACCATTTATCTTGGGAAACCCTCAAGGGGAAGAAAACCCAACACCAATTCCTTTGTATAAGATGTATAAAGGACAACCCCAAAACAAGTGTTCTCCTCCTTTTGTTATGTCCCTCTCTCTCTCTCCTATGCACTACACAAGTGAGTGAGTCTATGTTCAAATAAGAACCACAACTCCTCTATTTATACACTTTTTTCAACTTGACTTTTGCACTAGACAAGTCGGGCCCACTAAACTGTTTGGGATGACTTCACCTATGAATACTGAAAATAGTATACTATATTATTTATTAGGGTACTAAAGACCTGACACAAGAGGAGGATTTACCTCATTATTCTATGATGACCAATTACAATAGTAAAACCCCATCGGAGAAATAATAACATCTCCCTTGGGATACATCAGTAAAATACACTTAGAATATCCTTTGAAGTTACAATATTTCAAGAAGTCTGAGTTTGAGGATAAGGTTGAGCTTGACAAGATGAATAGAGAGCCATGATTTAACTTCCATATAACTGCCACTTGATTTAACTGTTCATTTTGCTGACAAACGACCCCACAAACTTTTAGAGGTGCATGCATGCAAGTGAAAAGTAACCGTGACCAGCATTTGAGCAGGTTAGGACAGTGATATTGCACAGAGTTTGGGAAGGGTGAAAAATACAATGGAGTGTGCACGGGACTTACGTTTCCATTTCCATTTGATGAGATTGTGAAACAAAAGATGCATGTCTTCCTCGCTCGGTACTGAAACCCCATACTGTAAAGTGAACTGTCGCAAAAGGCAAGGTTTCCACAGTGTTTAGCATAGTATATCCCAATTGAATACAACGGGAGGAATCCTATGATCTTGCACCTACCCTTAGAAAAATCATAGATATCCATGATGGAATCGAAATTCCTGCCCCAGTAAACGTTCTAATTCACACAATGGAATACACTATTTAACATTTTGAATATTTCAATGGCCTCATGGACCAAATAATTTCTTTAGCAACAAAATAATTCCCTCATGGCCTAAAACTTATAAAACATGTATTTTACAACGCTAAAGAGTATCCACGACCTTATGCCTTGTTAAATAACTCATTTAAGAGGAACAAAGTTGAAAAACAACATAGTATTCAGGACTCCGTATTTTTACAATGACAAGGCCCTCATAGGTTCTTTTCATTTTATTTAAAAGCATTACAAACAAAAGCATCCACTTGAAAACCCATACAAACATGATAGTGGCCTCACAACCCTTTCCTAAAACATTTGAAACAGGGTAGTGGCCTCACGGCCGTAAATAATCTTCATAGAAAAACAACACTACAAAACTGTTAAACCAAACATGATTGGGTAAATACATTAACAAAGCCTTCATGGGTTTTTCTTTCTAAGCTAAGTAAATATTTTACATCTTGGAACGACAGTCATAGGACTGTTGAAAACACATCACAAAGACTTAGACCCTATCACTTTCTTCAATACATTGCAATCACTTTGACTACATGGTAGAATGGTTCTCCCTTACCTTATCAAATGTAAATTCCTCGTAGCTATACCAAAGAGGATTACCAATTTCACGCTACAAAAGACAAACACAGAGATGGAGTCCCAAACCATGCCATGGGAACACAGGACAAGGCATGATACCACTAGCCCTAGAGCCATGGAAAGGAAGGTAATAGGTCTTACCCGAACTAAATCTCGTTATCCTCACCTCATCCAACCAAGAAATTTTTACCACGGTTTGTTCGCAACAATCTCCTGCACGTAAACATTACAGGGGTCATTATGCTGAACTTTAAAGGTAACTGACCATAGAAAAATAATAATGTAAAACGAGTGAATGGATTTAGTTTCTATTTTAAATAAATGAAGCTGAACTTAATAACAATAGTTCGGTCACCAGTTTTACCACCTTGCATAACCAAAACCATGCCGCAAAACTAAAAGTGTGTAGACAAGGAGGAAAGGTGTTGAGGGCTGAGCAACTCGGATCCTCCATTCTTGAAATCAAAGTAAAGCTGCACAACAGTATAGACAGAGGACGATTGAACCACACAAAATAAAAACCAACAACCAAGCAATACGATGCTTCGAGAACAAGGTAGACACATTTCTCGATGCATTGTAAACCCTTAGGGTTTTGCAACGTGGTTAATTTCCACTAGCTAGTCCATTCAAGGTCTTCACATGCCCTATGTGATGTCACCACTAAACCACAATCAAACCACATAATATCAACATTTAATCTATTTCAAGCTTGGCTATCCTTGGTCGGATTTTGTTCCTTGCGCTTTTGTAATAACATAGGATAATGTTAGTTTTTCAATTCCCCTTTTTAGTCCTTGGCTTAGGATAAGTGGTATCTCCTAGCTTAGGACTTTGTTTTTATTATTAGCTAGGAGGCTTTAAGTCTGGTTGTTTTCACGTGCACAAGGAAAACATAGGTTTTACGTTAGCCGTCAAAGCTAAGTAAGACCTATGAGCCCTTTCCCTAGCTGATAGGTAGGGTTAAGGTTTGAAAGAAGCATAAACACCATCCACAACACATTCAGCCAGCAGAAAATCAAAGTAACTTTAACGACAAAGTAAGTAGTGACATTATAACATTACATGCATAAGAGTATTGTCGCAAAAGGAACATGTGGATTAAAACACTAAACATAGTTTGAAGGTAGTATGGATCTAATTTTATTCTTCATATCTTGCACTCATAATTAAGATACATTTAGTTGGTTGTCACAACTAGTAAAGAACATAAATCATAACATCTCATGGAGTTATCTTCTTAGGATTTTACAGATTGGTATATATTAATTAAAAAAAACCTATTACGTAAATTACGAGATGCTATAGTATAGATACACCTTAAATAAGGATTTATCAAGCAAGAAGAGGAAACCAATTTCTTGAAATGTAAACTTTTTCATCTTAAATTTTTTAGACATCCAAAATAAATTTACACATTATAAATAATCATCAACATTAAATGAGCATAATATATATATATATATAATTTTCATTAAAATATATATGAAAATGTTTTAAACTCTAAAACTTTATATTTTTTAATTTTTAACTTTTTATTATTAAAATATGTCACTTTCAATAAGTACATAATTCACAACATTTTCCTCATAATAAACTGTAAAGCATTTTACTGCTTTCCATGCAATAAATTTCTATGTATCAAGTAGCCTAATCAAAACTTGCTAGTTTTGATTTTGGTAATCTAGTTTATATAAATGTGAATGTGAATGGCCATTCACGAGCACTAATTAAAATAGTAAAGAGTTGGTTGGGAAATTCAAGAGAACTAATAAAAATAGTAAAGAGTGGGGTGAAAGAAGAGACAGAATAAGCAAATAAGTGATTTGAACATAGATTAATATTAAAGAGGGTGAAAAAAGAGAGAGAAGAGGTAAATAAGTGATTTTAACCGCAAAGTTACACAGGCTGATGAAAGGATGAAACGGGGTTAAATATATAATTTGTAGAATTGAATATCAAGAACCTGAAACGGGGTTAAATATATAATCTGTAGAATTGAATATCAAGAACCTTAATCTGTAGAACTGAATATCAAGAACCTTCAGTATTGTAATTTGATTAAAAAAATATAGTTATAATAAAAATTAAATTATTGTTATTTCTTTCTAAAATTAATGTTAACTAAATTTAATTATATATTATTTATCTACTTATTATTAATATTTTTTAATTAATAAAATTTCTTTACTAACCAACTAGTAATTATTTCAAAATATACATTATTTAAATATTAACTATCAATTATTTTTATAAATATTATATTCACCTATGCTATACTAATTAGAAGTGAAAAAAAAAAAAAATTATTTAAAAAAATGTAATGAACTGAAAACTCTTCTTTTTAGTTATTTAAAGTAAAGGCAATAATACAGCAAGTTGGATAAAAGACAATTAAATAGCAGGCTTTTCTTGTTATTTTTCATTACTCTTTTTTTAGTTATTTAAAGTTAAGGCAATAATGTAGCAAGTAAGATAAAAGACCATTAAAAGCAGGCTTCTCTTGTTATTTTTCATTAAAAATGGTCAAATTTGTTATGAAAAATTGTTATTTTTCCGTTTCCGTTTGATGGGATTGTGAAACTGAAGATGCCTGTCTTCTTCGCTCGATACTCAAACCCCGCCCTGTAAAATGAACCGTTGCAAAAGACAAGGTGGCCACACTGTTCAGCATGGTATATCCCAATTGAATACAACGGGAGGAATCCTGCGATCTACAATTGAATACAACATGGTTTATGTATTTGTATAGATATTTTGTTGATTTATTGTACGGTACTAGATTGAAAAAAAATAATTTGCTATTTTTTAATTTTTTAAATAAAAGTATTATATTTTAAATTTTATATGTACAAGTTTTATTTTTTGAAAAAGATTTTCTTTTTATTATGTTTTGTTTTTGAATATTTACATGTCTTATTCTAGCTTATTCATAAACCTTTTATTTATTTTCTTTTAAAGTTTTGTGACAAGGTTACATCTTCTCTAATAGAGCCTTTTACGATCTAAAATTCATACTACCGGAAACTTTATTTAGTTATCTAATTTAAGAAATGCTAGTTATTTTAAAAAAGACACATTATAAGTGAACTCTCAAAATAACTAGCTAACATTAACAAAAAATTCTTGTATTTAAATCTTTTTTAAAAAATAAAATTTAATAACAATATTCCAAACAATAGAATAAACTTATATATAAAGAAAGCAATACTTATCTATTAAGACAATAATTCACATCCATGCAAAGAATCATATTGTAGGGCACTTAAACATAGAGATGCAAATAACTTCACATTAGGAAAGAGAGTCACAATGAATATGGTTACATTACCATAAAAAAAGATACTATCTTTAAAAAAACATCTATTTCCTTTGGGATTAGAAATCCAATAATACTCAATGTCTCATAAACAAAATACTAAAAAAAACACATGCTTTCAAATCTTGTAAACGTTAACAAGAACACATAAAAACACGTGCTCACAACTCACATTAGCACCCTTTAAGTAATGATACTTTTCCCCCCTATCCCAGATATATGGTGATTCACTTGTAATCATCAATTGGGTGAAGGGATCGACTGCTCTCTCCCCCACTGATCTGGTTCATTGGTGTCGGGAGACAAAAAAGCTTTTTACAAGCTTTCAGGCTTTGTCTATCACCCACATCTATCGAGAGCACAATCGGTTGGTTGACCGACTCTCTAAAGATGCACTCTTTTTTCCACAAGGAAAAGGTAGTTACAAGGAATATTATGAGGATCAGTTGGTCTCTCAGGATCTTTTTCAGCTCTATTGAGTTTATATAAAGGGAGTTTTTTCCCTGTTGCTGGTATGTTTTGTATAGAGTCATCTTTTTCAGATTGCAGAGCAGTGCCTTTTGGCACTCGCTAGATGTGGATGAGTGGCGATCCTCATATGATGAGACAGTTTGCTGATGGGTTTTTGTAGTATTTGTTGTTCCTTTCCCCTCGGTTGAACTCCAAGATGTAATGACATGATGTAACCCGTTTTTGCGGGATGTTTGTTATGATGCCCTTTGATTCTAATAAAGAATAACAAGGTCAGGCTTTTTTCTTCCTGAAAAAAAAAAGTAATGATACTTTTCAATTACTGAAATTACAACTCATAATAGTGTAGGGTGTTTGTGTATTTGTAGAGATATTTTGTTTCTTCATTTTAAGATACCATTTAAAAAATATATATATACAGCTTGTCATTTTTTCCTTCTAAATGGAATCATTTCATTATACATTTTCTATGTGCAAGTATTTTTGGATAAAGATGTTTCTTTTCTATATTTTGTTTTTGAATATTAACAGATATCTTATTCTAGCTTATTTATAAACCTTTTCTTTATTTTCTTGTAAAGTTTTATGATAGGGTTATTTCTTTTTCAATAAAACATTTTAATAAAAAATATAAGAAATAATATAACCAATATAGATCCAAATCCTAGGCTTTGTCAAGCGCCCAAAAAGAGATCAAATCTCTCATGGTGCAGACCTCTTTTTTAGTATTGCACTGTGTCCTATATAAAGTCATTAATTTGATTCAAACTAAAAGACACAAGACCGCTTCTTAAGTATTGCACTCACGGAGCTATCAGCTTTGGTGTGTCCTATACAAAGTCATTGATTTGATTCAAACTAAAAGACACATCTTTTTATTTAAGGTTGACATATAATATTTTTATTATTAATATTTAATATTATTTATGGCCGACATATAATCTTTTTTATTACTTTTTATTTTGTTAGAAATGAATATTACAACATCTCCCCCATACATGGTTTTAAAACCATGTGCTAGGCCCTCCTAAAACCATGGGTATTTTAGGCCTTGCACATGGCCTTAAAACCATTTGCAAGGCCCTCCTAAACCATGGGTTGTTTAGGAAGCCTTGCACAAGGCCAACATTTTTTGTTCCGATAATTCTTTTTTTTTTATTGTTTTGCTAGGTAGGAACATTACAACATCTCCCCCATATTAGGTTGTTTTTGTGGCGGACATTTATTTTGGGGATAATTAATTTTTTTTATTTTTTATTATTTTGTTGATAACAAAATATTGAGAAACGTTACAAGATCTCCCTCATAGTGGGCTCTAAAACCTCCTCTCCGCAATAAAAATATAAAAAATAATATATAAAAATCTAAACATATAAAAAAAAAGAAATATAATAAATTAAAAATATAATGGCTAAAAACATACTAAGAAATTTAATATATAAATGTGAATTTAGTAATTTTCTAAAATATTAACTAAAATTTCTCTTAAATATTAACTAGAGTAAAATGATTATATAAGTTTAAATATTTCTTTTGATTTAAAGAGAAATATTTAAAACTATAAGTGGACTCTCAAATACTACCCAAAAATTCTTTAACTATTAAATGATTTAAATCTTTCAGGGAAATTGAGATTTAATAACATATATATACAATTTGCAATATTCCAAACAAGAGTCAATTCAATATTGTAGCTTGTAGCTTGATTCTCTAGTACCTTTGATGGCATATTAAGAGTCATATCCCAATGATACATTATGGGAGATTTCTTCTCTTCGAGATTTGACAAAGTTGTCTTCTTTCCTGTCACTTAAGGGATCAAGTGATCTCTAATGGAATTAGCAACGATCCTCATTACCTTGATTAGGTCTTGTTCATGCTTCTCCTTAGCTTCAGCTTCTTCATGTTCTGCAACTTCATTGTTGATGTACTTTTCAATACTGTTCTCTTTCAGAATGAGGACAATCCTATACTTCCAGTCCATGAAGTTTTCTAGGCCTTCCAATTTGTCTTCAAGTTTGGTGCTTGGGACCATCTTGTCCAGTAAGTTGCTCCAAATTGAAATGTATCAAAAAAAAAAGATTGAACTTACCAGTAGATGCCCTTGGAGGAGGCAAGTTTGTTTATCCAACTGCTTTCTGGAGATCCCTAATCTTCAAGTCTTCAAATCCTACTTGCAAGGTTGCAACACTACATATTTTCTGGTTCTGTTTCACTGTAGTTTTCTTGGTTCACTACCAAACTAGGGTTTGCATTTCCTAGAGATTTACACACACAAAATTCGATCTAGGGCTCAATATACGCTCTCTAGGAGGGTGCAAATTTCTATGCAAGAAGATATTCAAAACTCCAACTTTTGCAGAAACCGTAATTTCTTTCGGAGAAGGAGGAGGGCGAATTTCACCTTGTGAAAGCTACTCTAATCAGGTTAGCTTTGTGTAAGTAGGAATATTTCACCTTCTACAGATAGAAGTTGTTCCTTTGTTCTGAATGGTTCAGATCCTAACAAATTAGTGAACGACAAAGGGTGAAGACCCTCCCTAGATATCGTAGATACCTGGAATGTTGCTTCAATAATGCACCTATGTACCCGCAATCAGATTAAACACGCAAACAAATCAAAGATACCAGAACATAATCTGTTCATCCATGTCAGTGACTAAGGAATCCAACAACATTTACATGTGAAATCAACAACAACAGTAATATGGGATGGAAATCAGCTTTGCATTAAGATGAATGGAGAAGTTTACAACCAATTAAGTCTTAGTGTTGAGAGTTCTTTCCAATGGCTCCTTGCCTCCAAAGACTCAAAAATGGTTTTGACAGAGTTTGGGTATGAAACACAATTCTTCCTCCTTTCACCCATGGGGGATGAGCTAGTATTTCAAAGCATGGGAGGATAGCTACGGTTGAGGATCTCATGGATGAGGTGGAGATTAGATCCTAAAAGGGAGGATCTCAAGCTCCAGCTAATCCTAAACCACAGGGATGAGACTCCACATAGGAAAGCTTCGAGAATCCTCTCGAATATTCTCTTTTTACCTTCAAAACTCTAGCACCACTTTTCCAAAGAAGCAAATAGGCAGTCATAAGGGGGCACCACCTTTGTCAGTAAGGGAAAGAGCGGTGGAACCTCTCTTCTCTTGTGTATCAGGAGAGGTGCTAGCTCTTTGCTTCTTGGGAAACGCTTTTGATCAATGGGGAAAGAGCGTTACTAGCTCAAAAGAGGGAAAATTTGCAAGGGGTAGATTTATTCCTTCATTTCTCTAGGGAAACTCTGAGGGATTGGAGCAGTAAAGGGGATACCTATCTCAAAACAGGAGGGTGATGAGATTTTGGTATAACACTTTGATACCATGTTAAGTTTCCATATGCTAGACTATATATTCAATAGTATTCTATTCAAAATCATAGCAGGAGGATATCAAGAATCACTTTTAGAAACAACATTTATCTTGGGAAACCCTCAAGGGGAAGAAAACCTAGCAACAATTCCTTTGTATAAGATGTATAAAGGACAACCCCAAAACAGGTGTTCTCCTCCTTTTTTTATGTATCTCTCTCTCCTATACACTACACAAGTGAGTGAGTCTGTGTTCAAATAAGAACCACAACTCCTCTATTTATACACATTTTTCAACTTGACTTTTGCACTAGACGAGTCAGCCCCACTAAACTGTTTGGGATGACTTCACCTAGGAATACTGAAAATAGTATATTATATTATTTATTTTCAAATAACTATTGAAACATTTTCACCCACAGAAAATCAATGCAAAGTTTATCAAACCCAACCTTACGGCTTTCATAATCAACATACAGTCGTAGGGATTAAAGTCCTATGAATAGTGAAGATAGAAGAGGATGTCAATTATTGCGCCTGCAGAGTCATAAAGATTGAGACCATAATGTTACCGGAGATAGGGTCTTCATGGTCTGCCTTCTATTTCGAAAGGTTATGGCAGAGAGCCAAGTTAAGAATCACCTGTAAAAAAAAATAAGAGGCATTAAAACTTAGAAGATGGAATCATTTCTTATCTCTGTCCAAGGTACTGTGTAAATCAACTACTAAAATAAGGGGAGTCGCATACCTTATCTCCTCAGCGTTCTGTCTTAAAAATCAGAGACTTGCAAACAAAACCAAGACTAAGTCTGGCATTATCACAGGCTTGTGGCTTCAACTGGGAACTGCGTAGAGAGTTTTGAAGGCCCATTCTAAGGGTTCCTCCATTGAGGGTTACCGACAGTGGAACAGATATTTTCGAATAGTACAAGAACACAACACAAGAATGAAGGCATTTTTTACCTCCAATGAAACCTAAGCAAGAAAACTTAATAGTTACAGTCTTTAAGACAGAAAGTTATGTACCCAATCATCTGCTTTCTAGGTGGAGTCCTGGACATGGCTTGCATGTGAAGATTCGTCCTTTACCCTTTATTTTTCAATGTTTCATCCATAGGGTTTTTGCTAGTCGCATTACCATTTAAAACTAAACCTTTAAAACATTATTTTGTTTCTCCATTGTAGAGTTGCAAATCATCGGTATTGTGAAAGTATTATATTCATACAATAGTTTAAAACCCTAGTGAACTTGTATAAGCGGAGGTACTTGTGTATGTTACTTGTATTTTATGAACTAAACCCTCGCATGTTAGGATAGATAAGGCTTATCCTTTTTCCAAAGCTAGAGAGATTACTCCCTCTGATTTTTACATCGTAGTCACTAGCTTAAAGGTGTTCCCAGTGGTTTCTAAAGGGCGGCCACACCAATGTCCACCACACCCACCTGCAGAACAAAAATTGAAGGTCCATGCATTAGTCATTTGGACTAAGAAAGATCATGATCTCTTTCTTAAAAATAGCTCATGTCTAGAAATAAAACTAAAAGATTGACAAACTTTTCTTCCTTTGTAGAACTTGATCATTAGAAATATAAATCTTACAGCTTAAGAAATCTCTTTTCTTTACAAAGATACATATATTTAAGTATTGTATAGTAAAACCTATTGTCACATGAAATAAATAATTTTTTTTTCATTGTGAATTAAGGGCTTGTTACAATGTGAATGGCGAAGCAATTCACGATAACTAATTAAAATAGTAAAGTTTGTTGAAAAATTCATCAAAACAAATTAAAATAATAAAGAGTTGGTTGAAAAATTCACCAAAACAAATTAAAATAGTAAAGAGTGGGGTTCAAGAAGAGACAGAACATGGAAATAAGTGATTTTAACATAAATTAATATAGTAAAGAGTGGGGTTCAAGAAGAGACAGAACATGGAAATAAGTGATTTTAACATAAATTAATAGTAAAGAGTGGGGTGAAAGAAGAGACAAAATAGTCATATAAGTGATTTTAACATAAAGGTTCTAACTTGAAAGTGAGACTAGCTGATGAAAGGATGAAGCGAGGTTAAATACAAAGAATATAAAGAACCTTCAGTATTGGTAATTTGAATAAAAATAATATAGTTATAATAAGAGTTAAATTATATGGATTGTTATTTAATTGTAAAATTAATTTTAATTTTATTTAAGTATCTATTGTTTTATGTACTTATTATGATTTTTTTTAATTAATAAAGTTTCTTTACTAATCAATTACCAATTATTTTAAATATCTATTATTTAAATATTAATTACCAATTAATTTTTAAAAATATTATATTTATGTATGTTATACTAATCACATGTGAAAAATAAACTATTTATTAAAATAAAAGTATTGAACTGAAAACTGTTCTTTTTATTATTTAAAGTAACAGAATAATTGTTCTTTTCATTGTTATTTAAAATAACAGCAATAATATAGCAAGTAGGATAAAAGACAACTAAAAAGCAACAGAATAACTGTTCTTTTCATTGTTATTTAGAGTAACAGCAATAATATAGCAAATAGGATAAAAGACAACTAAAAAAAATGTTTTTTTTATTATTTTTTTATGAAAGATGATAAAAATTATTATGAAAAATAGTTATTTTTATAGTTTTACAATATTAGTAATTATATTTGATTTTCAAATTTGTTATGGAAAATTGTTATTTTTATAATTTTCAATTTCAAATTTGTTATAAAAAATTGTGATTTCTATAATTTTATAATTTTAGTAATTATATTTGATTTTTAAATTTGTTATAAAAATTTGTTATTTTTATAATTTTACAATTTTAGTAATTATATTTGATTTTCTTAAATTAAATCGGCTTATTTTAAAACTACCTAGATAGCTAAAATTGCTGTTTAAAAAGAGAAATTAAAATTGTTTTTTAAAAACTCCAACAACAGTTGGTGTTTAGGACAAAAATTGGTGTTTAGGTGAAAAATTGTTGTTTAGGACAAAACCTGGTGTCCGGGATTCCCGAGTGTTTGGGACTTGGCGCTTATAATGCTCAGTGATATAATTAGTCCTCCTTACACCTTATAATCAAATTGTGAAAATCAGATTGTCATATACAACAGTCGTTAAGAATTAGCATTTTAATTTTCTAAATAATGAAAATCAAAAGTTCGGTTAAGCAACAATACTTTTTTATTCGGTTAATGAAAATCATAAGGTGAAATGATTTCAAGAATAAATCCCTTTGAGAACATCCAAACGACGTGGTAGATTATGTTCACATTCTAATTAGGGATTAATAAACACTCCACATTTACGCCACGTCATCAACTGAGAGTCGTAGATAACCGTTGTCGACTGTAGATTTCCTATCGCAAATATTAATAATTTCCAACAACTTTCAGAAATTGAAGTTGCAGTGCTGCACGTTTATCATCAGCGTTCATTTCAGGTTAATCACCAAATCTATATCAAATTACAAACAAACAACTAATAATGTGAAAAATGTACTTTAAAATCTATTAATATTAAATTAGTAGAAGGCTCAAGGTAGATGGTAAAAGGTGTCAAAACCAAGATCAAGATATTTGTTTCATCTCGGGTAAAGGTCATAAGCTAAGTGTCAAAAACAAGAACAAGAACAAGTTATCTGTTTTATCCTTTGCTCTCCCTCACGTAAAAGGTCACAAGTTAAGTGTTAAAAACAAAAAACAGGAACAAATTATTTGTTTCATCCTCTGGTCTAAAGTGACAAGTTAAATGTCAAAAAACAAAGAACAAGAAAGAGATATTTGCTTCCTCCTCTGGTCTATCTCCAGTAATAACAAGCCACAAGTTAAAGACACAAAACAATTATTTATCTCTTAATATGATCCACGTCAAATTCTAAAATACACTTCAATACATTACAAACATGTTTGAAAATGATTAATTCAATACATTACATTACGAACATGTTTGAAAATGATTAATTGAATTAGTAAACAGTGACCCAAAAAAATTCACCACACGTAAACGAGAAACACACAGGTAAACAAAAAACAAGAAGTAAGAAGTGAAATTCATAAATTGCAGATGATAAAGCGTTGAAGCGTGTTTAACCGCGAGGCTGCTCTACTGGACCTCCATCATATGAATCGTGGGTTGAAATGCCATGCTCATGAGAGCCGAATTTACATGATTTTGGAGATAACAAGTAGGAAGCCAAATCCACCATGCTTCTTTCAAATTGTAAACAGCCACCTTTATTTCTTGTCCTGCCTTGGTCACCCTTGGTAAGAAGCACACGTGATCCCCGACTGCTATGCACTGAAAATAATATGAAGGAAACCATTGAATACTCTTAAAATGATCAAACATAGCTGGAGGCATCCTTGCAATCTCCTTCCACATCCTGGAGAATGAGTCTGAGTCTGAGGTTGAGCTTGAGCTTGAGCTTGAGCTTGACGAGGTGAATAGAGAGCCATGATTTAACTCCCATATAACTGCCTCTTGATTTAACTCTTCATTTCGCTGACCACCCACCCCGCGAACTTCTAGTGGAGCTCCATGTATGCAAGTGACAAGTAACCGCGACCCGCATTTGAGCAGGTTAGGACAGTGATATTCCACAGAGTTTGGGAACGGTGAAAAAGACACTGGAATGCGCACGGGACTTCCGTTTCCGTTTGATGGGATTGTGAAACGGAAGATGCCTGTCTTCATCGCTGGGTACTGAACCCCCGTACTGTAAAATGAACCGTCGCAAAAGACGAGGTCGCTACAGAATTGAGCACGGTATATCCCAATTGAATACAACGGGAGGAATGCTGCGATCTTCCATCTACCGTCTAAACGATCGTAGATTTCCACGGTGGAATCCGGCTGCCCGCCCCGAAACCCCAACGCCACCACTTTGTAGGCATCTCTAGGCATATCATTCACCACGATGCATTTGTCGATGACGGCTGTTATATTTGAAAAGGGAGGGAGCTGGAAGGACTTTCGTGTATAAGGATTGCACACCCTCGGGGCAACCCTTGTGTCCATGTATCGACCATCTACCAACATCAGTCCTGCCGCGGATCCTTTCCATCTGACGTTGGCACTTCTCTCCTGTTGGTCTTGATCCAGGAATGAAAGGGAGAAGCAAGGCTTCCAGGTACGTGTGTAGAAGCAGAAAGCCATAGAAGGCGTATTCGGCTTATCATCGCATAGAAGCAACCATGGCTGCTTGTTGACAGCCGCCTTTGGCCAGATATCGTTTATGAAGCCATCTGATGAAAGAATATCGTTCAATTCCTTACATACACCGCGACATTTATACAGGCAATTCACTGGCAGCCACTTCAATATCTCTTGTTTCAAATTTCTTGGCAATTCATTCCACCACTCGCGGGAGTCATCTGGCTGCACCTCCTCCCTTTCTGTTTCCCTCATCCTTTTCGTTGCCATCTTTCATTCACTAAACTCAACACAATAAACTCAATATCGACGGAGACCATGAATGGATGGCTCAATGATGCATAAGTCGATTTCGTTATTAGTATTATATAGAATCTGTTTTTTTGTTTTACTCTTAACAGAAAATGAACTTCAACTGTCACTTTCTTTGGCCGTTCCCTTTTATCAAGCACTGAAACCGTTTTTTGGCGGCCGTTTTCGATTTTTCATCTCAATTTTACAGTTACAATCCGCTGAACTTCGATTTTTTTTAAGCCTCTGAACTTTCTTACTCATCTTTGTTGGCATTAGCTCTGGGCCTGGATAAATAATTGCATTGAAGCCCACTGAAATAATTCATATTCCTGCAAAGAATGATATGATAGGGTAGTTAAATATAGAGATGCAAATATCTGCACATGACGACGGAGAAATCCTTAGCTTTATAATGAATATAGTTACATTTACATTAAATTAATTTTTTTTTTCAACATCCGTTCTTCTTGACTCACAAGAAAACCACAGTAATAAATATCTTATAAACAAAATACTATATATATATGTATATAAACAATTAATATTATGAGCAATTTTTAAGTAATGGCATTTTTCAATTGTTTAAATGACAACCCATAATAGTGTATGGTGATTATATATTTGTATAGATATTTTTGTTGGTTCATTGTACCGTGCTCACAATTAACATTAGCATTTTTTAAGTAATGACATTTTTGAATTGTTTAAAAGACAATTCATACTAATGTATGGTGTCTGTGTATTTGTATAGATATTTTGTTGGTTTATTGTAGGGTATTAGATTTAAAAAAAAAGTTAACTTGTCTTTATTTTATTTATTTTTTTTGAGTGAAATTATTAGATTTTAAATTTTCTATATGTAAGTATTTTTTTTAAAGTAATGACACTTTTTAATTACTTTAAATGAATGACAACTTAGAATAGTGTATGGTCTTTGTCTATTTATATAGATATTTTGTTGGTTCATTGTAAAGCACTAGATAGAAAATAAAAAATTTAATTTGCCATTTTTTTTTCTCATTTCTAAAAACATACTATATCAAGAATATAATATGAAATATATAAATCTAAATGTAGTAATTGTTTAAGATATTAATTAAATCATAGAAATAAAAATATTATGCTAGTCTAAAGATTTCTTTTGATATCAAAAAAGATATATTTAAAATTATAAGTGGACTCTCAAAATAACTAGCTAATATTACCTAAAAATTTCTATATTTAAATATTTGAGAGAAATTGAAATTTAATAACAAAATTCCAAACAAAACTGAATAAACTTCTCTATAAAAAAAAATAATACTTATCCATTAAGAGAGTAATTAGTATTTATGAAAAAATAATATGATAAGACACTTAAATATAGAGATGGAAATATCTTCACCTTACGAAAGAAAAGGCCTCACAATGAATATGGTTACGGTTACATTAGCATATAAAAAAATACTACTTTGGAAAAACATTTGTTTCTTTTGAATCCCAAGTAACCGAACAATACTAAATGTCTCATAAACAAAATACTATAAAAGATGCACATGCTTTCACATAGTGTACTCACAACTCTCATTAGCACCCTTTAAGTAACTCTACTTTTCAATGACTTAAATGACAACTAATAATAGTGTACGGTGTTTGTGTATACAAACCTTTGAGTAATGGTACTTTTCAATTACTTAAATGACAGCTAAATGACAGCTAATAATAATGTAGAGTGTTTGTTCAAAAAAAATGGAACCAGTTCCAAATAAAAAGCTAACTTGTCATTGTTTTTTTTTCCTCATTAGAATCATTCTATTCTAAATTTTCTATATCTAGGTATTTTTGGATAAACATGTTTTCTTTATGTGTTTTGTTTTTTAATATTAACATATATCTTATTTTAGCTTATTTATAAACTTTTTTTTAATGATAAATTTGTTTTTTATAATAAAATATTTTAAAAAGATATACAAAATAATATAGTAAGAAAATAAACATATTAAAAACATAAAAAATATAATATAATAAAAATAGAATAGTTAAAACCATACCTAAAGTATTAAGAATATAATAAAAATATATATAAATCTGAATGTAATAGTTTTTTAAAATATTAACTAACTCATAGAAGTAAACTGATTATATATTTAAATATTTCTTTTGATTTCAACATAGAATTATATATATGTGTGTATATATATATTGCAATATTCCAAACAATAGTTAACTGAATAAACTTCTATATAACAAAAATAAAGTAATACTATTATCCATTAAGGTTCTATTTGTTAAAAGGATACACATTATTGGAATGCTTATAAATAATAGATAAACTGACCTGATTTGTCCACATGGGGATTTTGGAGGGCAATGTAGATGTTGAGACCACCATTGTGTTTTCCATTGGAGAGAATCAACATAAAGTCCACCATGGAATTCACAATGGGCCTTCATATATAGGCTTTCCAAATCCAAAATCAAATAGCTGAAATGGTATTTTCATAATTTTTTTTTAAGGAAATTCAACACTGTAACCAATTCCATTTACAAGGACGACCCAACCATATTTTCTTATTTTCTTATGTTTTTGCTGTGAGATAGAATCATGGGGGGTTCACTAGCGAGGCAATATCATATTACGTCCATTCATATTGGGGGTTTGAATACTCCTAAAAGCCTCCAAAATATATTGCATCATATTAAGGGGTCAAGTGGAGGATTTAATTTGACATAACAATATAAATATTGGGGGTTATTTTATTTGGGTAGGATGAAGAATAACCTCCAAATTGTGGGATGGACTCATACCTCCAAATTATGGGCTCAACTAATACCTACAAATTGTAGGGAAATTCATACTAATCCTACTTTTTTGCTAAAGAATAACCTCCAAATTGTTGGCTAGATACATACGTCCAAATCATGTGATGGATTCATATGAGTCCTAACTGCTGATAACGAATAACCTCTAAATCGTAGATTGTATTTATACCTCCAAATCATTGAACTTATAAAGTCTTTGTTTTAAAATAATTTTCTTCATGAATGGGATTTATCGAAGTTTTCATTGGCCCCAATGCCATGAAAATGGGTGATAAAACAATCATAAGAAAATAGTAAAATGATAAGAAAATAATAAAATTCATAAATTTGATCTTCCCCGATGTATTGGAAAAAGGATATCATGTTGCATAATCTAAAGTTGAGGTTATACCATTATTTTCAAGTCCATCTAGAAATACATGCTAAAGTTCATGGATTCCCTTGACTTGAACTTAGGTTGATCTATTTTCAAGGCATGTGATTTAGATGGTGTGAAAACCAAAACAAGATTGGAAACATGGTGGATAACTTAATACTACATCAACCTCACCATTGATTAAGGTTCAGTTGGAAATATTTTATACTAAGATGAATTAGGGCTCTTGTTTGTTACAACTTGATAATAAGATATAAAGACGGTATTAAAAATGGGTTGATAAAAATGGATGCCTATAATTTATGCTAAAATTAGGGGTTTTCTTAATTGGGAAGGTATATTGGGAGGGGGGTTCAACAATACAATTTTAGGAGGCATTTTCAAATATTTAGTGAAATTAGGGATATTCTTTAATATCTTATGAATGGTCGTGCTATGTAACAAGTTCACTAAGTGAACCCCCCATCGATAGAATGAATAGTTTTGCATACTAAAGTTTGTCAAACTAAAAAACTAGATGTTTTTCTTTGATTTATACTCCTAAATATTCTTTGGTTTCCATAAAATTTGAGATAGAGTAATGTATATCAAATCCACAGACAACCCAAATATTAATAATTATGATTTTCTTTGGTTTATACAATTGTATGTTTCATATGCTGAGGATTCGTTGCTCACATTCACATTACATTTGTTATTTCGTAATGTTTTGAGGAGTGAACTTTGTGACCAGCATAACATCCAATGATGACTCAGCCATATCTTCCTAGGTGCATGCTCTCCCAAATAGAATGAGTAATTCTGTATAACAAAAATTTGTGAAACAAAAGAAAATACCAAAAGTTTCTCTAATTTGTACTCCTACATATTATTTGGTTTATAATGAATTTTAGATTGAGTAATCTAGACCAAACCCACCTACAATCCAAATAACAGTAATCAATATTTCCTTTTGTTCATATAGTTTTATGTTTTATAATTCCTTTATAATTATACTGTGTTTGAAAAGGTGTGCAATATTATCTAGAAATAGTGCTTCACTATTCTCACACAAAAGATGTAAGTTGTTGGGTTTCCATAATTTTATTGTAAAGGATGCAATAACTTATAAGCTTTAGTACTATTTAGGTTAAAATATGCATTATTTTTTTCTTTATATTATATAAAATAACGCGAGTTGTTCATTGGGTGTAGCTTGGGTGGTTGGGAGATTTGGTTGTTATACTCTCGAGGCTTGAATCTCGTCAAGGACATTTGATTTTTAGGAGCCCTTGTATGTAATGAAATACTAGGGTGGGTTTCTACCCGATTGAAGGATTATGGCGTCTAAATTACCATATCAAAATCGATAGATACAGGTATATATTGTTGTTGGTCATCATTTTATGTTTTTTTAGTGTCAAAATATTTCAAACAAAAAGTATTTTCACCACATTAATTATGAGGATAAAGAATCTATTATATTTTATATGTTGTGTATAGGTCAAATATGCAAAAAGATTAAAATAATAATGAAAATGTGCTAAAACAAATTTTTTTCTTTCTACTTTGTTTTATCTTTTGTTGGTGTTGACATTTATGTCTTTTGCAAAGCATTCTCATAATTTCTCTACTGATATGCATGCTCAATACAATGTTGATTATCTTTAATGTTGAATGTTTATCTTGGTCCATATATTATTATGATTTCTAAACATTTTTGTTCTCATGTGTTTCAATTGAAAGAAACATATTAAGTAATATGTAACAAGCAAGGATTGTTCGACAATTTGAATTGGTTTTAGATAAGTCAACAACAAGAAAAAATGATGATTGGTCACAACCACATTAAAAGAATTTATGTTAGGTAGCATAAGCTTCCTGCACCATATTAAAAGATGTATAGAATCACTCTAAGATTGTCAGTTTATTTTCAAATGAACGGTTGATTCAATGCAGAAGTAAGCTAAAGTATTTAACTCAAATCTAATTTGATATAAATTTCAAAATCGGCCTCACTTACAACATATTAAATTCTAATATTAGAAGTTTTGGTACTTTATCACAAGAACTACTTTTGGTAGCATTTGGTTATAGCTCAAACTTTTGACTATATGCATGGAGTGTGATAAATAAACTTGGATTGGTATTCACCATAGAATTTTAGTGAATTTGTGTAATCCTCCAGTTTATTAAACTCGTTCAATAAAGAAACCAATGGCATTGACTATCTACTCCTAGAATGGGTTATTTGTGAAGGGTAGTTAAATATTCCAAGAAGAAACAAATAGATAGCAACTATACGTTGTATTAGTGTAAGGTATTATTGACCCTAACTAAAAATGTGGTTTCACTTGAAGCTTCATGATGAAAATAGTGGCTTATAAGTATGATATGATCGAAGTGTTAATAATGAAAACTAATCTGATGTATTTATGGGAAGGTTTTACGACGGGCATAATCAACAAGGTTTTACTGATGTAACTTATTTCATAAAATATATAGTGCATGGTTGGGATACGTAATGTATTGGTAGCCTATGAGGATGAGGCTTGTCATATCAGATTCAAAACATTGCATGTGTGGATGGTTTTCCTTATGAGGTTTTACCACATTAATTGTTGGTAGGGCTTCTTCATGTAATTTGTGAGTGGTATCAAAGCCTTGGGAGTTTGTTCATGGTAAAGTATATTATGTGGGAGTCTGTAGAGAGAAACGAGATCGTCAGATTGCTCGATGTGCAGGAGTGAGCAGTCATTTTCACATTGTGGAGAAGATCCGTGAAGAGAATCTCATGGAGGAGATGACCTGCATGTGGAAGAGGTGTGAAATACCCATAAAAAAATTTGATGTTTAAAAACTACATCCTTGACAACAAATACTTCATAGTTGTGTATCGTATTCTCCATGAAACAAATTTCTAACTGTAATTTATGAGAAAACACTTGAGAGTTGTTTTGGAGTAAGGAAGACTTCATCGGTTGGTCTATTGCTTACTTAGCTCTTTCTAACACCTTGATATACTTTGTTATGAGAGGTGTAATACAAGAGTTTGGGAGTAAAGTAATGTTATAGGTAAAAGCTCTTAACTATGCATTCATAAGGTTTTCTTTTGAGTAATTCATTTATCCATAAGACTATACTAAAGTTTAAAATCCTTATGCAGGTGTTACTTTTTTTATTTGTTTGAAACTTATACTACACTTTCTTAGGGTAAAAACCCCTTGTCCAAAGTTTTTCCCTATAATAACAAAAGTCTTCCCGACCCAACCTTGCCATGGTTTTTTCATTGGTACCATGTATTCCTAGTTATGGAGTTTGGAATACACCATAACCTCACCATATATCCCATATTAAATGCCACAATGTAACTATACGATACCATACTTTTGTAATAAGCGCCAAAATCAAAAGCACATGGAGGAATATGTCACAATGTAACTATACAATACCATACTTTTGTAATAAGCGCCAAAGCCAAAAGAACATGGAGGAAGGGTGAGGTGTAGCCAAGCTACCTTTATGAGGTTTTAATAAGGGTTATGACACCACTTTCAAGTCCATGTAATGGGTTGAACCTTGGCTATGCGAAAAGGCTCTTTCCTAAAACATAATGTGAGACACAAGAACGACACCATAAAATTTGAATGATTTATTTGGAGGCCAGATGGATTTTTATAGAATTACAAAGGAACTTCATGGACGAGGCCAAAGACACTAGTGGAAAATGAGATATTAGAGACTAAGAGACCAAAAATTTTGGTCCCCACAATTTTTTCAAGGGACAAATGACCAAAATTGATAAATTTAAGTGAGCTAACTAAAAAAGATCAAGATAGATGACCACTTTTGCTCACAGGATAAAAACCAACTAAAAAGACCAACATAAATGACCAAATTTGGTCATTTATAGTTGTCACTTCGGCAATGAAAAAAATTACAAATTTGATAATGAATTT
>LPNX010732780.1:224566-234959 GCA_001517045.1 Pseudotsuga menziesii | reverse complement strand
GTCATTTTTAGTCGTTTTATGTGTGGTTATTATATTTTAGTAGTTTTAATGGTGTCCATTATTAATCAATATAAATTTTTAATATGATATTATGTTTAAATTGAAAACAAAATCATACATTATTTATCATCATCTAATACACATGTGAATTATGCAATGTCACATTAATTAGTTAATTACAACACTTAAAAATAATATAAAGTACAACCATATACGTTTTAAACCGCACAAATTATATTATATGAAATGTCAAGTATTACAATAAATATGAGTTTTCTCAAAAACTATCTTTATATAACTTTACATAAAAATCATCTAGTACATCGATGGCTTTTCAGAATATTACAATAGCTAAACCATCCCACTTGTACTTTGCTGCTAAGCCATACTTAGAGCTCACGGCAGCTTCAAAACCATACTTAGCATCTTGAAACCCTCAGCAATAGGCTCTTTATACTCAATGGAAAACCCTTAGCAACAAGCTCTTCATATTCAATGCCTCATTTTATGAGCATTATATCTGTGCACGTGCTTCTATATCCACACTGCACGTGCTTCTAAGATTTCTGATCTCTTTGAGCTTTATATATGAGCATGTGCTTCAGTATTTGCACTGCATAAGCCTCCCTCTTCATGTTGGAATCAAGATTGCGAGTAAGGTTACCTACAAACAACACATTTTAAGCAATAAAAGTTGTTGCTCGCTAAAAAGAGAAAACAAATAACTGAAAAATATACATAGTAATTTCACAAGATTGCACATGGCAAAAAGAAATGATTCCAACAAACAATAGGTGTACTCAAAATGCATAAAAGTTTAGAACCTACAGACCTATAAATACATGAACATGAAATACTATAACTACATGAACATAAAATAGCTCTCCATAAGGCCTGAAGATCAATGGCAGCATTGCGCAAAGCAAGACATTATTTTTGAGCAATATATCAACGAACTTTGCATTGAATAATTTTTGCTGAATTTCCCAATACCTCAATTCTTCTAACATCTAATTCAGCCATTTGACCCGCTCTGAGGTTAACATGGATTTATTGATTTATCAAAAATTGAAAAATTTATTGAGGTGCATAAACGACTTCAAATTTGATACTATTGAACATAACACTTGATACTGCACTATAAAGGCCAAAGAGAAGGTAATTATTATCTATAACTATGATCCAAGCAACATTTAAAAAATAAACCTACTCATGATAAAGATAACTCAAATTTTAATATAAACTAGGAGAAGAACTCAACCATATGATCATTTCTATTTTATAATAACATGTGTAATAGAACAATACATGTATGAAGTTCCTTATTTTGAAAACACATAATGCCTACAACAATCCTGGTGATCCTTGTTATTATTGCTTGGATTTTTAAAGAATTCAAGCAATGGAAGCTAAATGAATTATAATGCACTATTGTCAGATACCAATGGTAGACAATCCAATGAAAAAAATTGGACAAGTCAACTTTTTGCTACAAAAGTAATTCTTTCATAAAAGTAACAAATATACTAAAAAGAGGACAATAAAACTCCTCTAGACCAAATACACAACATGAATACATACAAGAACTTGATACTTTTCCACTTAGTTGCAAACAACAACACAATTATGATGGCTGACAATATATGTATTCTGGAAACTTTTGCAAAACAATAATAATAATAAATTCTACCAATATCAGCTAAGAAAGTTATCTTTTTTTTACAAACCAAGATAAATTAAACTACAAGACCTTATACTGCAATTTCCCTCACTCAGGGTTGGCAAATACAATTGGTGAAATTCCAAAGAGAGGATCGGGTCTATTTTCCCCAACAAACTAGCATATTGTGTAAACTCCTCAAAATACAAACACAATTGGTAATCAAGTAACAAGATCACAAAAAATATATATATCTCAGGGAGTGCACTTCCTACCTCAAGGACTGCAGTTGCTTGTTTCATAGAAGCAGTCTTAATGAGATGATTGTAACTACTCTTCTCCTTGAAGAGCTGGGAAAAATGATGCTTGTAATAAAGTATGCCTTGTAGTGCACCATAATTAGAAGGGCTGATTGAACACCCCCCATGAGAACACTTGAAACAAGACTTGTGATAGGATAAGCTTTCCATAGTGACCTGGTAGGGGGTAAACAATAATCAATGTAATTTCTTTAATTTTACCATAATTCCTGAATTGAAATCAAAATAGTCAAGATAAATAAGGTCAAAATATTCAAGATAAATAATTCTGAGTTTGGATTATTATATTGAAGGTAAATAAGGTCAAAATATTCTCTCTCAACCTTGGATTGAGATAAAAATCCAATGGAATTAAAGTACCTTTAGGAAACACAAGCTTGGATTTAAGAAATATCTCAAATTTTAAATAATTTGCATTTTTTAGTTTGTAATTTTCAGGGTTCAGGTACAACTCTCCACATCTTAGTTGTCGACATTCTCCCCATGGCATAGGAGGTCCCAAATAACTAGTGTATAACGTGTTTGGTCCCAATAACAACGTGCAAGGGCTTACTCAAAATCACTTCCTCTAAGAGTAGGCAAATGGTGAAAGCCCACCACATGTCCCTAAAGAGGGGGAAACCCCTACTGGTATGAGGGCCATCTCATTCCAATTAAAACTACTAGATTTGTCTAGACTACTTATCTTATAAATATGTTTTCTTGTCAATTTATTTTACCAAGCTACAAATAAACAAATAACATGAAACAATCCTCTATATCCATATATATATATATTAAGGCATTGGAAACCAAAGAGTAGGAAAGTGTTTTGACTTATCTTTGCCTTGTGTTGAATGAAATTTTATGCTCTAAATAAGGTACATTACAAACAAATATGCAAGAAAAGTGCAAATCAAACTACTAATTCAAAGCCTTACCTTCTAAGGAGGGTATGTTGTTTTTCCATAGGTAGCACATTTGTCTTGAGTTCCAGATAACATCATGGACACTTTACTAGGAGATCTTGTCTGTAAAAGAAAATTCAATGAATTAGAATTCAACACTATATATCCCAACTCTTGAGTTGATCATGACAGTCACCGCCTTCCTTTAAAAGCTAATATTTTCATAAATATAGGAATGAACCACTTTTTATTGTTCTGCTATAACTAAAGTTTACCTGATTAAAGTTAGGGATTCTTCAACTAGAATTTTTTTTCAGATTTAATATATGTCAATTTAATCCATAATATTATTTGCTATTCATAAGAAGTGCACTAAAATACTTTTATAGTAAAGTATTGGAAATTATTTCCTCATAAAAGATAGAAAATTATACCATTTTAGGTTGAAGACTGCCAAGTACTTTGCTTGATTTTTCTATCAAAGGATAGGGGAAAAGAAAACCTTAATGAGAGTACTGAAAATAAGCTATGGTAAATTTATCTTGACGTTTATCCATGAAAAGAAACAACATACACATTATATAATGAAATCATTCAAACTAGATATTAAATTGTTTTCGCTGAGATCCAAAATTAGGGCAAGAACCAATTGTAAAATTTGGCTTTGGTATCCCATTCTCTTCAGAAGAGGGGAAAAAATAGACTTCAGAAGAGGGGGAAAAGGGTATAATAGGAATACGAGAGTGTGGCGAGGCATATTGGCTTCATAACCACGTCAAGTATTTGAAAATAGAATCATAAGCACTTTATATATAGATATGGAAGTTATTAATAGTATAGTAGTGGACTGCATCATACATACAAGCTATCACTCAAAACTACTTGAAATAACAAAAAATGAGAAATGAAATGAAATTGAAGTCCGGGAATGACCAAAATAGGTCAATGAGACATGAAACTAGGAAGTAGAACCATTGACAATAGCATTAAGGACTGCCTATAGCATCACACCTAAGAAGTTCTAATCTACAGTTAAGGTGAGTACAGTCAAGCCGAGACTGAAAACCCTCAAGAATTTCAACGCCAAAAATATTGACAATAGATTATACATATATATCAACATGTAGGGTCATTTATGAAGGATAAAAACTTCCAAAAATAATTGTTGCATAGATTGACAGAAAACACTTACTATGATATCTGGAGTAGCCGAGCTATAACACTTTGGTGAGCTTCTCCTTCTTGTGAACAAACTTCACTCAGGCTTTCGAGCTGTACTTCAAATTTGTCATCCAAAATAATGCTACTTTCTTGAACATCGCTGTAATCCTAAAGTAGTCATTGTTCATTATTCTAAAAGACAGTATCCTAGCATGAGAGTAGTTCCCCTAAAGTATATGCATCCCATGAAAAGACAAGTAATAGCTAGACAATAAATTATGATATAAAAGCATAACAAACTTGGAAAGGTCCAGCAGAAAAAATTGGTCTCAGTGGGATGTTAAGCATTCCATTCAATTGATTCAAATTTCATTCAACCATTACAGGCAATGAAAGAATTCAAAATTCACTAATATATATGCCTCACGATAATGGGATGAACAAATCTAAATTTTATAAAAATAACTGGAATTAGTTACATGATAACTGAAAGTGAAAATCCTCCTAATTCAAAAGAAATTCGTGGATATTGGTTATAACTTACAATAAGCTTCACTACAAGCTAATTACATGCAAAAGTAGAGACACAATACAGTACTTTCAAGACATCCTTTTATTACTAAAATATATGTGGTATACAGGTGATTTGGAGTTTGACTTTGACAGTGAACATCATAGAAACCAAATTGGTAACAATAACAGTATAGAAGTCTTGTCATCGGTACATTACAAACAAAAACCCATCAAACTTTAAACAGTACAAAACTCTTTTTATCGGTAACAATTAGAATTTGGAATATGATCTTGGATTGAAAGAAATGATATTAGAAAAATATTTATGAAACAAAGACCAAATAGAGAATGAATAGACTTAAAAGTATCTTAAAATAATTGTTTCAAAACTCGGTTTAGTGAAAAACTCGGCTAGGTAAGAGAGTTTGAAATTAATTCAGACTCTGGAAAAACTCAAGTAATTTTACTGAGGAGAATGGAAATTATTATTTCATGTTTGGGTTACTTAAAATAATAAAGGG
Organism: Pseudotsuga menziesii; assembly: GCA_001517045.1. Taxonomy (NCBI): domain Eukaryota; kingdom Viridiplantae; phylum Streptophyta; class Pinopsida; order Pinales; family Pinaceae; genus Pseudotsuga; species Pseudotsuga menziesii. The sequence continues at coordinate 229,897 of LPNX010732780.1, read as the reverse complement.
GCCCACTGAATCCTTCATTAGCCTCATCAGTCAATCTTGCCGACCCCAAGAAAAACTCAGAAATTACCCATGGGTGCTTGCAAGTCAAATTTGACAGGTTTGGTTTGTTTTCTGCGCTGAACCAAATTTGCCTTGGGAGTACTTGGATGCCTATCTAAGTTTTGTAACAAGGCTTTAAATAGCTAATTCTGGGATAGGTTCTTCAAAATCACTTACTCTATTTAATTTAGCATTGTAACATTTAGATCAAGGACAGTTGATAGCAAAGAGTTCAACTCCCTGTATAGGACAAGAAAGTACTCCTAACAATAGTTGCAATGCCATTGATGTATCTCAATTATGGAGAGTAATGTCCACCTTCCTGTGCAGGATTAAATGCTGTGTGGGGTTGTGTGTACATAGTTGGATATAAAAAAAATTATATCCAACTGCATACACACCACTCCATGCTGCATTTAACACTCTACCTCAAGGTGGATATTGCTCGCCTTGTCTCACTCTACTTGAAACAAGACTCGTGGTAGGATAAGCTTTCTACAGTGACCTGGAAGCGAGGGTAAACAATCATCAACATAATTTCTTTAATTTTACCATAATTCCTGAAAAACACTGTTATTGTACATATCAAACATCCCACTATAAACTACTTGCACCTTCTAACCAATCTTCTTTTCAAAATATGACTCACAGAAGACTTGATGAGGCATGTTCCGATCTGCTTTCCATGTTAGCTCCAATGGATTTGCAGGCACCCCATGCGAATCTTCTCCACCCACGTAGGTAATTTGCATTTCATTTTTGGATGCAACCCCACCAATAGGATCAGAAGTAATACAAAATGCAACATCATGCCTGGCCTGTACTAAGAATATAACTGGTACACCCCTTTCAAATTTCAAAATAGTATCCTTCTTCCTGCTTATATAAAAAACCTTTGATGGGTTTGGTGGGTTAGGATAATTCATTCTGCTCCAACACTGAGAGGGCATTTCCCATATGCAACAATTAAAGGGCAGTCATCCTCTTTTTTTTCTGCCTCTAAAGGTCCCAAACATTTGTCTACACTCATGAGACTGAGGTAGGTATAAAGGTGAAAGACTATCCGGTAGCCTCATCAATTCTAGAGCCCAAATCATAGTCATATTATCAATGGCATTCAGTGAGACATCAAATTTTGTATTCGAGATTTTAAGAGGCCTCTGGTAACGGATAAGAGACACACCATCTTGTCTTTAACTATAAACAATTTTTGTGTTATTAACATCGACATTTCCATCATGATCAGCATAAAGAAAAACTGGACAAACTCCCGACGGAGGTCCATCTTTGTTCAACACACATTCAGTATACTTAGTAATATAGTAATCATCTGCAAAGGGGTTTCCTTGGTTAGTAAATCCAGCCACTGTGACATTGGCTCAAGAATAGAAGTTACTGGATGACCTTAGATGTGCCCATCCAAATGCCATGTAATGGAATTTAGTTACAACTGCTTCAAGTCCAATATGAATTGCATCTATGTTTCTGTTCAAAGACCATCACAAATGAAAATTGGGTGCAAGTTCTATACAATTGTCAAACATCACTATTTGTTTGACACCCCTTTTAACCATTCCACCTGAATATCCAGATCCATTTGGGCTTGATTTAGCAGGACCAGGGGCTGAGCTCAGAGAAAAACCTTCATAACTAGAATATTCATTCACAACTTCCAGCAGGACATGGCTAAAATCTGACGCCTTAGCCATGTCCTGTACTCCCAAAACCTTAAACTGGTCCAATGTATAATTAGTCAATCTAACCACCATAGAATCATTCTTATAGGTTTTAATCAGCTTCTCATATGATATAATAAACCCATTAGTAAAATTCTCAAAATCATCCCCATAGACCCCCCACAAATAAACCTCGACCCCTTCAATCATATCAAAATTGGTCACCATGAAGGAACAACCATCCAATATACTGATCACCCCTTGGAGCTATTGAGGGTGCAAAACCCTACCATGGAGCTATTGAGGGTGCAATTTATTTTCAAAGAATCTACATCTGAAAAACTTCCCAACATGCACAAACCTATGAAAACTATGATTTGGAACGAAAACAACAATATCCTCATGTTGACCTCCATCGACGCATCTCACTAGCCCAGTTCAGAGAGATACAAACATGCTAAAAAATATCAAAGGAAAAAATCTTCTAGGCTGCCTGGAAATTGAAAATATTCACATGAAATTATCAGAGTTTAATGGTTTTCCCTAAATTGGTTTGCAGCTGAGACATACCCATTAGAGGAAATTTGGGGTCTAAAATGGGCCTTACAACAAAATGCGCCAACAATAAATTTTGTGATTTGGAATTCAAGAACCAATAGAATTTCAAAAAATGAGTCAACCATAATGGTTGAATTGACATATTTGTCATAAAAGAAAGCTACTTCTTTTGTTCGTATTTTCGACATATCTCCCTGTGGTTTTACTCAGATTTTAGGCAGGAGAGCTCCTTCGATGCAGAATTTAATTTCGCATCCAACGAGTACCCACAATGCATACTTTTTACAGACCCCGCTACCCCCAAAATAAGAAATACCTGAAAAAACATGATGATGATGTCATCATCATCATCATCATGTTTTTCAGGCATTTGTTGTTTTAGGGTAGAGGGGTCTGTCAAAAGTATGTAGTATGGGTAGTCGTTGGATGTGGAATTAAATTTCGCATCCAACGAGCTCTCTCGCTCAGAATTTGAGTAAAAACACAGGGAGATATGTCAAAAATACGAACAAAAAAAGTATGTAGTATGGGTACCCATTGGATGTGGAATTAAATTCCACATCCAACGAGCTCTCTTGCTCGAAATTTGAGTAAAAACATAGGGAGATATGTCGAAAATACGAACAAAAAAAGTAGTTTTTTTCATTCTTCCTCCAAAATTAATAACTATTATTTTATTATTTTAAATATTATTTTATTATTTTAGCTATTATTTTATCATTTTCCTTAGGAGGCCCATTTTAGACCTCAAATTTCCTCTAATGTTTAGGTACATGGAGAGATCTACCACAAATTGGAACCTAATTTTAGCTAGACTGTTCGCTGAGCCGATCTGTGTCGCATAGACAAAGACTAAGACTAGGATAAAATGCTCTCTCGATCCCTTAATGTCACTGTTGATCTTGGTGCTGTTGTTTTTGGTGTTTAGGAAGGTCATGGATGTGGCCTTGGATTTCACCATGGCTGAAGTGTTCCACAAAACTCTTCAATTACAATACATCCAAAGCTCCAGTGATCAAATTTGAAGGGTGGGTTTGAATTTCAATTGGAAGGGCATCTATTCTTGAGAGCCCTTCAAAGATGAAGGGAAATATAAATAATTGCACTTCAATTGGAAGTATAATTAATTATACCTTTTCACCCAAAAAAAAATGCAAAAAAATATATTGTTTTTCTAAATTTGTATAATTTTAAACAATTGAGCATCTCTCGTTTTCAATAAAACTTTTTTTGAAACATTAATTTGTCATATATGTATTATTACAATAACAATTATTTTATTGTATTTTTTTGAGTTGGAGCACACTTCATTAAATAGAAAAAAACAACTTAGACTATGCGATAACCATATTGGGGAATCTACGTGATCTTATGCATATTGCACTTCGTAGCTGGATATAGTCTTAAAGAAAAAAATAGAACCATGAGAGAAGTACTTACTATTAACTATGTACAAAATGAAGCCACTAAGCCAAACGAGGCAATAATAAACATACAACCAAAAATATATATATATAGCCAACCAAAAACTTAATTCAAACCAGAGAGAGGGAAACAATACAAACTTGAGAGATGTAAGAATGATGGGGATTGGGCAACTAAGACAAAATAATACACAACTAAAAAAACATAAACAAAAAAAAATCATACATACTAAGCAAGTTAGAAACGCTAGCATAACCAAGGTCGGGGCATCAAATTTGTTGTTCAACACTTGTCATGAAAGCATACATGTATGGGATGGAGGGGAAATGGAATCAAGCCTAAGTCAATTGAAGCCTCGCAACTCATTGCATGTTTGAGTCTCAACAATCCACCTTTTAAATTGAACCAATATACCAAGAGAAGTTTATTAATGGCTAGATTTGAAAGTTCTAGGTGTGAGTAATTAAGCGCTCGAGGATCTAAAATTTGGTTTGTTTTGCACCAGTCCACAATTAAATGAATCAGCATTCACTGGTTGGAAATTCAAGTTATTTAATTAAAACAATTAATGTGTATACCTCTATATCAAAACCGTTTTCCATGTTGATGCAAGCCACTATTATGTTTATTGTCTTACCAAAAGGCATGATAATGAAGAAGAAGACCTAAAATTATGGACTTCATCTTTAAAGAATGCATTGCAATCACATTGGTAAGGAGTGATAAGAAGATCACAACAATCCAATGTGTCAAATCTCAGTTGATAGTGTCAGTTAAATACATGGTAAATTTAATATAAGACTTACTTATAGTTGTCTCTTACTTTTTTTGTCTTAACACATATGATATTGTATGGTTTTATTCGCGCCTTGACCCAATTGATATTATAAGGTGGATATGTGCATGCATAATAATCCTTAGTTATGACTATGAGACGAGGATATAAAGAGAAGATGATGTAAAGACATGTACTTTTTATATGTATTTCAGTGGCAAGCATTGAGGACAAATGTGGTGAGAAACCACAAATGTTTGGAAGGATAGAGGGAGATTACATCATGATCATGCCACCATCAAATTGAAGACTATTCTTGAGCCAACAATTGTTTTTTTAATTTTATTAATAACCATTGTCCAGGTGCTTTGGTCCAAATGTTTTTTCTAACTCATTGTTTCTCAATATCATGTGCCCAATGACACCTCTCTATAGCAATGCATAAATTGACCTCTACACAGTTTGTGATCCTAGCTACAAGCCATTATTTGTGTTTGCATGACATCCAATGTTGTTTATCATTGTCGCGAGTCCATCATATTCATGCAAGAAATGAAGTCTTATAGAAGAGGACTCATCAAACCAGCCTTTTGGATTTAATTTTGATGATAAAAGAGTGGGAATTGGTAGCGAGGCTCACATAGGTAGTAAGCACAAAGTTTTGAGCTCGTGTCGGGCCTAGTAGTAGACTAGTAGTTTTTCTTTGTTGTTATAGATGTAGTTGTTGACACATTTTCATAGTTTATATTGCAGTCCCAAGTGACTCGGGAGTTAGAATCAGATCTTGATGGCCAGTGTCTTGTAGTCATCAGTCATTACTGGTCATCTTGCACAACTAAGTAGTGAGTGCATGACATG